>JAAOAJ010000485.1:0-25248 GCA_013781345.1 Fusarium coicis | reverse complement strand
GGGCCTCGCTGAAGCCAAGGCCAATTCCCCCCATTGCAAACCCTTTATGACAACTTCGCCAGGTTTTCATCCCTCGTGGCGTCGTTGTAGGCTAGGCTGTTGCCTTTCCATACACATCCGACAATGTCCTTTCTATGTAACCCCCGACCTGCTGCCGCAGGGTTCCTCCGGCACATGCTATAAATCCTCCTTCCTCAAGCATAGTCCGGAACACCTAAGCTTCCACCTACTCCTTAGCCAGGCGCGATTGTGTTCCAGACCCACGCGCCGAGTGCATCATGTTACGTCAGCCAGCCGTGTTCAAAGAGCTTGGACTTGTCGTGAAACACATTGACAACTCAAACGCGGTTATCAGGGAGGAGCAGTGCCTTTGGGCCATTAATCACTTGTTACCTGGAGTTCCAGTTCCAGAGATCTATGGCTGAACATAGGAAACCGGCGTCACATTCCTCTATATGGAACATATTGATGGAATCACTCTACGTGATCGTGAGGGCACTCTAAACGCTATCGAGAAGGATAGCGTCGGTGAACAGCTTAGGTCGATGGTCACCGAAATGTCTCATCTCCACCAAGCGGCTGATAATCTATTAATCGGTAGGTATTCCAACTCACATTTCCTCCCAGACCTAAGCGGTGCTCAGGTAACATCGACCAGCAGGAACGTGAGAGACATGATCTTTACCGACACAAATTTCCCACCCGCTGGTGCCTTTTCTTCAGCAGCTGAATTTCACGACTGTATGTCGAGCATGTTCAAATGGCCAACGACGGCTGATGATCCAGATCTTGATCCTACTAGTATTACAGACCCCTACCGAGAGATGCTACCAGACGATTGTGATATCCACTTCACGCATGCAGATTTCATTCCTGTAGACATAATGGTGTCCAAAGATTCGCCTTGCCGTGTACTGGCGATTATTGACTGGGAAGAGTTCGGCTGGTACCCCGCCTATTGGGAGCTTTGTAAAGCCGAACTGACTACTGAACCCCATTCACAGTGACAAGTTGTTTATTTAGGCAAGATTTTGGATGAGCCAGATTTGCGCTTAGACCTTCTACTCTTACGTCCGCTCATTTACTCCTTAGTGTAATGCACCTAACACAAACAATTGCCTCTTTGTACTTGGTGTGTAGGGAGATGTGCCGTTACAGCTTGACTAGCGGCTAGTCAATTCATTATTACGCTCGTAAGACATCCTGTATGGGTCGCACTGAGTTTCCCATTCAGTCATCGTCACGACTAGTCGCGATGAGTAGCGTTCCATGTTCAAGTCCTGGCCCTGTATTGGACTCTCCCGTTGTCACTAGGAATGCAATACTTACCAGAGATTATTTTTCCTTACGTGGCATTCTTCAAGCTAATGTAAATCTAAGGAACAGAACTGCCAAGAATGAACCGGATAGTTTGTCTGGCTGGCAGTTGAGCAATGCATCCTCACGTCCATTTCTATCGATGTCTTCAATGGCACCCCCATTCACTTAAAGAGCTAAACCCTTTAAGTATTTATATATTTATACTACTACTTGAAACTATTAGGATACATAAAAAGTGTAGAAACTAGTTGAAGAGAGGTATTAAAACCAGGTAGTCTCTCTGATCAATCAGTTACGGCGCATAAAGAACTTGCTAAACTCTGCGTTACTCTCAAGTCTTTCCAAAGTGCCACTATCGTATTGCAGAATCAGCTCCAGACTCCGACTCTCATCATGAGGAGGTGGCAGAATAATGCAACGGCCATCAGGTTTACCCTCAGTATCTCCAACAGTAACGCGGAATGCAGAAGGATACCCAAGATGACACCCGAAATAAATGTCGTTGTATCTATGCGCTTGAAGGCAGACTATGAGCATGTCCGGTCCCGGGTATCGGTCGACATTCCAGGTCAAGGAAGTAGTTTTGGGCATCTGATTGAGCAGTCCAACGAGACGCCTTACTGCTTTGTTGTTGACAGCAGCAATGGCTCGCTGGATACTACTCGCCAACTTACCATAAATCTTGTTTCCATCTTCTCCATTGTGTAGACAAGCAACAGACACTCTGGCGACCGCGTTCGGCTCCGCAAAATTCCCCCAATAGTTGGATGGGAGTGGCGGACTTTCCATTCGTTCTCTCGCGTCAACAGTGATTGATAGCTTTGCCTCTGGGTATCGATGATGATCTATCTGCCTGGCCATGACAACGTGGCGCCAGAGGAAAGCACAGATAGCTTCAGTCGTGCTCAGCTTAGTATTGGCAGCACCTTTCAGGAGATGATTCTTGAGCAGCGAGAGGTTCTCGGCAGAGATGAAGAATATGCCATGTTCAACCGACTGTACCTCGGCAGCTTCGTAGTTTGTTGGGTTCAAGAAAGTGCAAGAGGTCTCTGTGAGCTTCCAATCAGGAAATTCTTCTAGAGTCACGCCTTGTTCACCCTCAACGACCGAGCTTCGATCAAGAGGCGTGATTGGCATGGTTCGGAGGCCGAGTCCTTTGGTAATGGCAGCGAGGTGCATGCCTAATGTCTTATGCAAGATAAAGTTGCAGACGCCATCGCCCGCCACATGCTGCATATCAGTCAGTGTTTGTAAAGGAGAAGTCGGACTACTAGGCTTGTGTTGCACGAGTCGCATTGCAGGCGGTCGTGTAACAAGGAGCGAAAGGTATATCCCGCTGGTAATGTGGACTTACATGAAGACAGGTCCCGAGTATAAGGCCCCCAGAAATAAAGTTACACTGAAGTACCAGCGCTGGAATACTGGCTCCCGGAACTAGCTTTGCCGATGTGCCGAAGATAATATGTCGCGGTATATCAAGCGGAAAATAAGCCCTCTCAAGTTGGTGGAACGTACCGAACTTCCATAAAGCCCGAAGTTCGGGTGCCGTGTAATCCTTGTAGTTGAGTCTGGCGCCTTGGTTGCTATCGAATAGGAGCTCAACCTCTTCCCGATCGTTTTCGGTGGGCCGTCGCACGGAACATGCAAGTTCTGGGATGTCAATGATCGTGTTGACTAAGGACCGTTCAAATAGATGAAAGATATGTCTCTTGTCCGCATTCTGTGACACAGGAAAATACAGACATGAAGAGATGTAGTCCCTCGGAGCGATTTGGTCGATTGCTGAGAGTTTGACTATCTTTCTATGCGCGTTTGGCTCTGGTTGAATAGTAGTAGAGGTAAAGTAGGCGGATGGAGTGAATGGAATGTCAGTGGACATGACGAGGATGCTGCTTTATGATGTTAAGCTTGAGAAATGCGGATGTGCAAGAAGAATTAGTCTGGAAAGAACTTATTGATATGCCAGACTGACGGTAGATAAATCAATATGAGATCTGATGCATTGTCTAAGACTCTTTAGATGCCGAGATTGTAAGTTCGGTATATTCATTTCTCTAGTCTAAACTGCCAGATTTGTAGGAATCCGAATCATTTCGTATTACGCTTTGACCAACACATGATTGAGACGATATGCCCAACGGTACTTGAGTCTTGTTTGTCTGACACGTTCCGACAAAGCTTGTGGGCAAACTACCCCCTGGCTGCAGATCCTTATACGAACGGAGGTATGATCGTCATTTTTGGCCCGACCGCATGTCATATCTATTGTACCTGATAGACGATATCGCTGAGACATAATTCGGCAATGAGATGTGACAAAAGAGCGGTCCGAGCCACAGCTGTGCAGGGTTTAAACTTCATTCCGAGGCCTGGAATTGTAACGCAAGAAACACTAAACGGTAGATGATCTACCTCTTATCGTACGTTCAACATTTTCGCGGTCTTTACTGTCTTAAGTTTAGATTGCGAAGATAAGAAGGGTGTTATAATAAAGCTGAAACGGAGGTCAAAGTCAGGTTGATGTCATAGAGCGGGATTGAAGGGAGAAGCGTAATTGCTTTCACGTGGCTGGCCCGATATCTTACAAAATGATAACCAGTGTTCTCTGGGAGCAGCCACTTATCTCTTTAAATAGTCAGAAGTAACTTCACCAAATCACAGTCTGCAAACAAAAACAACGAATCAGCCATGTCCAATTCATGGGTCGAACCAGCGGGCCCTCTACAGCCATCCATCGTGAAGTGCTCAGCCCTTGACAACCTCACTGCTTCAGTGTATCCTTCACCTACACACTTCTTTCCTCTACGACCGGGAACAGACCCTCTACAGCTCTACGAAGACTGCAAACAAGGTCTCTCTCGATGTATCTACGAGCATCCGCACCTCGCAGGCATTATTAGAAAGGACGAAACTGGACGTTGCGCCATTGAGATTCGAGATGCACCGCACGCTGGCACAAACTTCTGGTATCGAGATCATCGCAGGGATTCAGATGTGCCTTCTTACAACGAGCTCAAGATTAATGGGTGGCCGTTTGGTGATGGCGAAGAAGATGGCCTTGCCAAGCTCCGACCAGAGGACTTCCCCTACGTCCAAGACGGCGACCCTGTAATCGCACCTCAGTTCAATGTCTTGAAGGGCGGTGTTGTCTTGACAATGTCGATCACGCACGTGATAGGTGACCTGGTCCAGTTTATGGACTTTCTCAGGTCTTGGTCACAGAACACGAGTGCGGTAGCAACTGCCAGACTCGCTGGCCAACCTGTACCTCCACTCCCGCAGCGAATATCGGCGGCCCTGATAGATCGCTCCCTCTTGACACCTGACGTGGGTATAGAAGAGGATCTCGACAAGCTCGCAGCCCGTGCGAGGAAGCTTCACCATCTCGACATGCTTGACCCTCGATCTCCAGAAGACGTTGCGGACAAAGTGTCAAACATCTTCACAAAGGCACGTCTGACAAATGACGATCTAGCGAGGTTTACAGAAGATGAACTTCGCACTCTGTCTTGTTCTGTCTGGACCTTTTCACAGTCTTCAATAAAGCAGCTTCAGCGCATGATCCAAGAGGTCTTGCCCAACGGCTCAAAAGTGTCGTCCACAGATTGCTTGACCTCTTTCGCATGGAACCGACTCTTTGGTGCCAAATATGCTCCAGGACTATCAGGCCGTGATCCTCTACCCGAGACTAGCAAGATCGTATTTGCTGGGAGCATTCGTCGCCGGTTGACGCCTCCTCTACCTAGCAACTACATGCCTGCCTGCGTGGATTTGTTCCCCGTGTCTGTGAGCACCAGCGACTTCATCTCACCTGACCCCAAAGCTCTGGCTCATGCAGCAATGGCAATTCGCCACAGCAATAATGCTTGGAGCGAGGAAACCTTTCGAGAGATGCTCGAGATAGCCCATTCACATCCTGTCAATCCGGGCCTGATACCTAAAGGGCCCATCGATGCACTTGTAACGGACCATGCACGAGCAAGTGCAGCTATGCTGTCAAGTTGGGGTCCCGAGCTTGATTCTTGTGAGGCCTTTAGAGAGCCGTATCTTGGTAGAATCCCTCCTCATGGGGAGATCACTCTCTTACCCCGATGGAATAATGGTAATGTGGAGGTAATGTTTGCTGGAGAGTCTGTTGTGATGGAGCGGTTGAGAAGAGATCGGCTTATGAGTCAGATGGCCACTTGTCAGTTTGTCATGGGTGATCCTAGGTTTCAGGCGACTCGTGGGAAATATGTCTCAAAGCTATAGTAGATACAGTAATAGCCACTCCAGATCTTGTCCCAGTGTACCTGAGATATTCTGAAGTAATACTAGTATAGTAAAGTTGCTCTAAAGCCAGAGCATTATAATTGAGCTCTATTGACCTCGTTACCGCCTTCGTCAAAATGAATCTTATTCCCCATCATCATAGAGCGTTGTAAAGCCGCGCCAATGCGCACAGCCGTTACTGCTGATTCCAGTTCAACAGGTACCGGCTTGTCATCAAGCACGCACTCGGTAAATTCGATGGCTTCTCTTGTGAACGCTGCCTGGAATCGGCCCCAATAGTTTTGAGGAAGCTCATGCCTGATACCTTCTTGTCCATAGATCCGAACATGGTTCTCAACCGGGATCAAGTTCACAGACAGCTTACCCTTTGTCCCGATAATCTCTGTCGTATCCTCTTGGCCAGCAGCCATCATGCGCGAGGCATACAAATATGCGATGCGGCCATCGTAAAATTCGACAATGCCCACAGCATTATCCCTATCATCATACTGTCGTAGATCTGGTTCCACGGCCGTGATCCCTACAGCGTGGACTGATCGGACTTTGGACTCTTGACCAAAAAGCCAAAGAGCCAGGTCAATATCGTGAATGCTGCAATCAACGAATATGCCACCAGAGAACTGAGCATATGCGACAAAAAAGCCCGAGGAGTCCAGCACGTCGCATGTCTGGCTCCTAAGAACAGACGGGCGGCCAATCAAGCCTGACCTTGTTTTCTCGTAGGCGTCGCGGTATGAAGCATCGAAACGGCGGGAAAAGCCACACATAACTTTGAGGTCGGGGCGGGCAGCAGCGGCGTCAACAACAGATTGAGACTGAACTGTCAGCATCATGCGAATCCCGTCACAGGGAAACACTCACAATCCCGACCGTTGTGCCAAGGGGCTTCTCGCACAATACGTGCTTGCCCGCGGCAATAGCGGCATTGGTCTGTTCAGCATGCACCGCAGTGGCAGAGGCGACGCAAATTGCATCCAAGCCCACATGGGCTATCATGTCAGAGTAGCTCTCGTATATAGCTACACCGTCAGGGGTGAGGTTCTCAGTAGCCCAATCCCTCTCGGCAGCATCTGGGCTACTGACAGCGACTAGAATAGCTCGCGGGACATTCTGATGGAAGTTCAGGGCATGTCGCTTGCCCATTCTTCCAAGACCAGCGACTCCAACTTGAAGCTTGCGAGGTGCCATTGCATTGAGTGTAGCGAGGTTAGTGAAGAAGTGAAGAAATTGTAAGAAGTAGATGAAGGAGAAGAAGTGGGATAGTGCCGACCACGGCCTTCTTAATTATTATATACACCCTGACGATCGATTGAATGTCTCCATATTGATGGCAAAACTGGGCAAAAGCTGTATTCTTTTGTCTTGGACTGTTCACACCGAAGTACGCACAGGTAAGTGCCTTACCTGTGCGTACTTTGAAGCGAGACATGGTGGAGTAGAGGATTCGGAGGCTTTGACCCTGAGTTCCCTGTTGATACGGGGTAATTTGCCCCGATACAGACCATGCGGATAAACGTTCCGAGTGAAGCTCCACAGTATTTCAGACCGCCGCATACTACTCTACACTATGGGTCCATAGACATGGAGGATCAATCACGTTCCCATCTACTCAGACATTTATATAGTATCGAAATTAAATAGCTATGTAAATCGCTTAATTTCTGACCTTTTAGTCACTGTATTCAAGATTATTTCAGTACATACACTAATTACAGATGGCCTAAGCTCTTTTCAGCATCAAGAATCCACTCAGCCCCATGCTCTCTTTAAATGGTCTTGTGCTGATGCAGTGGGCCACGAATGAGTATTCTGGGTCAGCATCAATACATCCAGTAACGCTTCTTGGTCCCGTCTCTCGGTGAATCGATCGCCACACGCCGTCACTCCCATGCAGGCTGTGAAGGTGGCGGGTCTTGTGGAGGGATTTGAGAGAGCTATCCCGCAAAGTTCTCGGACTTGGGTCCGGATATCGTCCTACATCAGTCAGAATACACTGCTATGGAGGATTATGTATCTCAGCCTACGTCTATTTGCTTCCGAGCTAGCTGAGCCGATGGTCCAATTCGTGGTACTTGGTCATCATGGCACATGAGGAGAATACGAGCAAATATGCTATGGACTTGGCCTATAACTGATGTTTATTAGCAGACCTCCTCCAATCAAAATCTGTAACATACCGACGGCGTGGTTTAAATAAATTATGTGTGGAAAAGCCTCACCCAAGGCCTCGTCAGAAGCACTATAGGCAACAGGCAGCAAGGACACCGGCCGGGCTCGTAGCCAAGCTTGGTCATAGTCAATTAGTTCTTGATAGTAATGTCTGTTTGAGCCGTTATTTCCAAAGCAGTAATTTATGACATCTGCACTGTGGACAATAATGCGGTTTGCCCATGTATCATCATCGGCTTCGGAGAGGGACCGGTCCATGAACCCGTGATCGAGCCTGATCTTTACAGGGCGTTGACTTGCAAAACTCATCGTTACCTCTTGTCTCATGCCAATCCAGAACGAGGCTAAACGAAGGCTGCTCGGGGTCGTTGTAGAGTCACAAGTGTTCATAAATAGCTGTATTCCCAACAGATGACCTTCGTGATCAGTGCCTATAAGGGGCACGTCGAGTTCCTCGAGAGTCCGTAGAAGAATAGTTGCTGCCAGCAGATTGTCGTCGTTCAGGGCGGAGGAGTCGTTTGAGATTGTTGCCAATGCCTGAGACATGCTTGATGGTACCTATCGGAGGCGTAAGGGTCATATTGTGCGTTGAGGCTGAGATGTCTGGAGGATAAGGCGAAGATAGCATTAAGAAGGGTCGGACAAGATGCTGCTCGAGGGGGCACAACGTTGGCAAAGTGCCGTCTGGAATCGCAAAGATCGAACTGTGAGAGGTCAATAAGGCAAGTCAACCCAGACAAAAGATGTAATGACGCACCCATGTACACATATAATTTAAATAGTATTGCATCAATCTCACTTTATGATTCTCCATTAAGGGATAGGGTACTGCTCCTACGTTGGCCAATCCCAGTGTCGAACCGTGCGGTATTGGGCCATAATTGCGACGACTGTCTCTGCTTACTGCACTGTCTCCATCTCCTCCACCGATCTCAGCCGTACGAGTGTGAGACGTGGGAGAGGCGTTAGACCCAAAATCCGTAAGTTGTTCATTATGAGATTGGAGCGTGTTACTATCAACTTGCTGCCAGTGGCTTTGACTCTCCGAGTCTGATAGGTAACAACCTTCAAATGCTGTTTCTTACAAGCCTAATGATGGTCAGAATGGCAAGTGGCATTCGGCATGGTTACCGATATCTTATTTGACTTACAAGACATGCCGTAGCTGTGTTCATTTTTTCTCAGAACAAACTTCGGAAATGATGTCTGGTGCAAATTCATCTCGAGGGGCAGGTTGCCCCGATTATATGACCTTGCTCTAAAGGCAAAAAAAGCCGAACAGTCGGGGCTATGCTCCGTTTTTGCGTTTGGAGGTGAAAGGCTCCGATGCTCTAACCTAGATAGGCTTAACTTTCCGGGGTAATGGATCCTTGGCCGTGCCATTTTCTGATGCTTGTTGGAAGAAGACTTGTCCCACTGTTACCCCAAGACTATACAGAACTGACTCGCGCTTCCCCACGAATTACCCCGTCTTTAGTCCATGTCATTGACGAGATCGAAAGTAACCGGCCTCCGTTCATTGGCCATCCATGATCGATAGGAAGCGCAGAGTAGACCGAGATTTTGGACTATAATAGATCAGGATCTCGCCCTTGAACATCACCAGAGATTATTCATGCTCATCTTCATTCAGAATCTAATTCTAATACCTTCTCAAAATGGACAAGCAACTCGGTCCCGCCAAGGACAAGCTTGACGAGTGCGGTGCTACTACCGAGGAACACGTTGGAGTCAACACTTCTTTGGAACCGTATGGTCCTTCCGGTGAGTTACTTTTCCCTGCTTGGCTTTGACACATCATTGAGATGGCACACGTTGCGAGTAAATGAGTTCTAATAGGCTGACAAACTAGAATTCCGCGGTCTCTTCTCATCTCCTTACGTCGCTGCCTGCGCTGCCTTTTCGGCGGTCGGTGGACTTCTCTTTGGCTATGATATGGCGTCATTTCCGTGACGCTAGTAATGGATCATTTCCTCGATCGATTCCCCGAAGTCTCGGATGATGCTCCTGGCGCAGGCTTCAAAAAGGGCCTAATGACCGCCATGGTCACGCTCGGGGCGTTTATAGGTGCCACCAACCAGGGTTGGATCTCTGACTTGATATCCAGAAAGCGTTCACTCATAGTTGCTGTTGTGGTATTCTCGATTGGGTCTACTCTCCAGACCGCGGCCATCAACTATGCCATGCTGGTTGTAGGACGCTTTATCAGTAATATTGGTATTGGACAGTAAGTTCAGCTTGAAAACTTATTCATTAAGACTCCATGAGCCTTGTTGTTGACCATACATCTACTAGATTATCCATGGTAGTGCCTCTCTACATTGCAGAGATCTCTCCGCCAGAAATCCGGGGTGCTTTACTCGTCTTCGAAGAGCTGTCCATTGTTATAGGAATTGTTGTTGCATTCTGGATAACTTACGGGACAAAGGTAAGCCAACTTACATCCCTCACGCAGCTCCATTAGCTCATCTACTCCTAGGGAATTCCCAGCCACTGGTCTTGGCAGCTTCCGTTCCTCCTTCAAATCCTCCCCGGTCTGCTATTGGGATTCGGGGCTATTTTCTTGCCATACTCCCCTCGATGGCTGGCTTCCAAAGATCGCGAGGCAGAAGCCTTGTCCAGCCTTACCAAGCTTCGCGCCCTTCCCAAATCCGACCCACGAGTTCAACGCGAATGGATGGACATTATCGCCGAGGCCCGATTCCAAGCAAGTGATCTCCGCGAACGACACCCTGATCTCACTCAAAGGACAGACGTGGTTGGAAAGATTCGACTTGAGTTTGTCAGCTGGGGAGATTGCTTCAAGTCAGGCTGCAGACGTCGAACTCTTGTTGGTGCAGGCCTTATGTTCTTCCAGCAGTTCACCGGAATCAACGCTCTCATCTATTATTCGCCAACACTGTTCGGAACTATGGGCCTCAACTTTGATATGCAACTCATCATGTCGGGCGTACTCAACGTGGCGCAGTTGATTGGTGTTCTGTCGAGCTTATGGATTATGGATCGTTTCGGCCGCCGGGGTATTCTCCTTTGGGGTAGCTTCCTAATGTTTGTGCCACATCTCATCATAGCTGTCTTGGTGGGCAAGTTCTCGAATGACTGGCCCAGTCATACTGCCGAAGGCTGGACAAGTGTCGCTTTTCTTCTTTTCTACATGTTTGCCTTTGGTGCCTCTTGGGGCCCTGTTCCTTGGGCCATGCCAGCAGAAGTCTTTCCATCATCTCTCAGAGCAAAGGGCGTGGCAATCTCCACCTGTTCAAGTAAGTCTCTCATCTCTGTCAAGTGCCAAGCCACTAAACTTGTTAGACTGGATCAACAACTTCATTATTGGCCTCATCACACCACCTCTTGTTCGCGAAACAGGCTTCGGCGCCTACGTCTTCTTTGCTGTCTTCTGTCTTCTGTCCTTCGTCTGGGTCTGGTTTAGTGTGCTTGAGACTAACGGGAAGTCCCTTGAGGATATGGATAGCGTTTTCAAGGACCGGACTGGAGTGGCAGACATTGCCAAGAAGGATCGTATCCTCACTGAGGTTTACAATGAACGACAAAGCCGCTGATGATAGATATGTAGTAAATTTGAAAGTTCTCTAATCTTAACTTCATGCTTCCTTGCCAATTTCCTCGAAACCGGACATAATTAACTGTGTGAGATACTGAGGGGGTCGCAGAGGGTAAGCATAATTCCAGTAATTCGTATGCAACCACTTAACCCCGAGTCGTCCATCCTCGTATTGAAGTCGAATGACCTGCTGCATACTACTCACTAAGCCACTAGCTCAGGGGGCCGCTGGATTGTGATGGCTGCGTGAGCTACATGACTGCACAGCACGAAGATGCTCGTCACCTTGGGCTGCTGTGGCAAGCTGTTGTCCGTCAAGTTTGCCAAAAGAAAAGTCGATACATATGCGGAAACGGTCTTGCTAAAATCATAGGAACTGAGTGTCTAATGTATTTCGCGAGGAGCACACAATTATTCATCACAAAGGAGGCATATCGAGTCGATTATCAGTTGGCTTGAGGAACTGAAGGATTCTTACCCTGGACGCAAAATATAGCTATCGGACCGACAGGCCAGCCACTGACAATCAGTTGCTTATTAGTCTACTGACTATACCCAAAATGAACGGCACCAAGCCAAGTTGGTCGTTCAGCTCGCCGCCACAAACGCCATCAAGGAGATCACAGGCTTCTGCAGAACTAGCGTTCCAATGCAGACTCTTACTTCGATTCCCCCAGACACGGGATGTCCCGTCGTTGTCTGATTCCTGCAAAGTTCAGGGGAAATCCGGGGGAGTCAATCCGGGGAAATGAGCTGTGGCTTCCAGTAATGGCTGTATCAGGCCTAAAGTCAAATGCTGCCAAGTTTGAGAGGAGTTATATAATACAATGCGTGTTCCATCCACTACGAGGTAAAGCATGTAACGTTCAAGGCTGTCCCAAATGCATCTTTGTCTCTTTATACCCCGCTGCCCGGTTCCCTGAAACAATGTTTGGGTCAAATGCCAATCTTAGCAAAGATGAGGTCGTACTCATATCCATGACGTCTAAGGGAGTTTCTTCTCATCACGAGTCAGATGTCGACAATACTCCCTTAGAAGATCCTGCGCGTCAGCCCTCACATGCTTACTCCAACACCCTTGACAGTCCAATATGGCTGCCCCGCCGATCAACAAGCTCAGGCGGTGTCGGCGCACGTATTCATCGCGGCTTGGCAAGCGAGAAAGAGATGACTCTGCTTAGCTGTTGCCGACACTTCCCCAAGGCGATTATGTGGTCTTTTCTTCTCTTCCTTACCGTTGTCATGGAGGCATACGATAAGTCACTTATCTCCGGCTTCCTTGCTTTTCCGTCCTTCAGGCGTAGGTACGGTGAACCCAGGCTACCGCTTACTGACGCCGTTGGGGAGCAAGACTATGAGATCTCGCCCTTGTGGCAGATGGGTCTTCAAAACGCTGCCGTCGGTTGCGAGATCATTGGCCTTCTTGCCCATGGTTATATCTCATATGTGATTGGATACCGTAAGATGATGATCGTCGCGCTTGCATGGATGTGTCTTGCAGTATTCCCGGCTGCCTTTGCACACAACATCGCTCTGTTACTTGCCTCCCAAGCTCTCTGTGGTAAGTCAGTGCTCGCCTATCGATCTCATGCGGTATGCATACCCTATCATCCGAGAAACTAATGGGTCCTTTCAAAGGTTTGTCGTGGGGTGTGATTCAAACTTTAGCAGCGACCTATGCTGCTGAAGTCGTACCCTCAGTCATCCGTGCAGCTATACTCAGTAATGTCAATATTTGCTGGCTTATTGGCCAGCTCATGGGCACTGGAATACTGCGAGCACTTATCAAGAATGCGTCAGATTGGTCGTATCGCCTACCATTTGCCCTGCAATGGGCATGGGCGGTCCCATTGCTGTTCCTCATCTACTTCGCCCCTGAAAGTCCCTGTAAGACTCTCCCTACTTGATACATCTTCTGTCCTTTTACTTACTTTTCAACTATAGGGTGGTTAGTCCGACATGAGAGACTAGCAGAAGCTCGACATTCATTGCAGAGACTCACGAGCAACAAACACATCGACATCGAGGATACAATCGCTATTATGCAGCATATTGATTCAACAGAGAAGAAACTAGGATATGGTGGCTCGAACTTCCTAGATCTCTTCAGAGGCTGCAATCTCCGAAGGACCGAAGTGTGCTGCATGACCTGGTCTTGCCAAGCTCTATGCGGTGCCACCTTAACCGGATATGCTCCATACTTTCTAGAACAAGCAGGCTTCGAGTCCTCCAAGTCCTTCACTCTAGCTACCGGAATGTATGGTCTCGGCATTTTAGGCGGCATGATATCGTGGATATTGCTTTCTACAATTGGACGGCGAAAGCTTTACTTGGCCGGCTTGGTGGCTGCGTTGCTCATTCTCACTACAGGTGGCACCTTGTCGATCGTCTTGGCCGACCACTCATCGTTGAATTGGGCGCTTGGGTCCTTGATCATCCTAATGACCTTTACTTACAACATGTCCATTGGTCCGGCTTGCTATGTCATCGTGGCCGAGATACCATCAACAAGGCTTCGGATCAAGACTATTGCCCTCGCAAGGATTGTTTATAACATATTCACTATCGTGAATAACTTTGTTGCGCCTCAGCTTTTGAACCCATCTGCATGGGACCTGGGTGGTAAGTCTTGCCTAGTGTATGCTGCTACATCTTTCCTTTGTCTTATATGGTGCTATTTTCGGCTTCCGGAAACAAAGAAGCTATCCTACTTGGAATTGGATATTCTTTTCGATAAAGATGCTCCTACGGCCAAGTTCAAGGAACTACAAGATAGACTTGCCAATTCGGCGTATATCTCTGTGTCAAAGGCAGAGCGGGTCAGGAATGCTTGGCATGGCTGGCTGGCTTATTCCTAGTAGAAAGTCAACTTGTATACTTAGCAGTTTGAGTCATTTTTAAACGGACAGTTGCAGTGTTTGTAATGCTGATGCTTGTAATCTCGGGACTGTTATGTTTAGTGAAGAGAGGTGGAAGATTTATTATTTTCTAGTATATATACGCATATACATACAGCCTCCACGACTCTTTACCACTCTTGTAAGTTTGTCTTATTTAAAATATCAGGTTTCGCTTACTAATAGTCAAGGTTCCGTTACTCGTCGCGAATAATATAGACAATACAGGCTCAGGGTCGCAATCAGGCTTTTTCCTATATCAAGTAAATCTTAAATTGTCTCTATTCTTATTTTCTTTTTTAAGTTTTGTTACTTATACTAGGGGCTTTGCGCTTTCGGTATTAAGTCCCTGTAGGTATAGTTACCCCAGCTGTGTCTTTGCCTATCCTCAATGTAACTCCATCATCATCAGTAAACTGAGTCTCTTACTAGGGAGGGTTAGTAAAGGCGGGGTCAGGGGTAATAGATCGCCTGCTGACGACAGTAGTCGTACAAATAGTATTCCTCTCGGCACTTGCGGCAGTTGTGCCAGGTTGTAGGCACATTTGGGCCATTGCCAGCAGGGCGCTCTCGGTGGACAGCACCCATCTGCTTAGCAAGATCGCACCTTTCGATTTCCTCCCACAGCTCCGAGGTATCATTACTGCAACGGCTGCAGAAATATACGCGAATAATCGTTATACACATAGTGGCGTAAGTCGTTATTAGGAGAAGAGAAAGCAGATTTAGTGGCGATTGTGGAGAGTATTGTATAAGAAGGCTGTAGGTTATTGTCAATAGGGGAACAGTAGAATGTTGATTTTTTAAGAAGGAAAGAAAGTAAAGATGATTCTGGGAATATTATGCTGATCTACAGTACTTACATTAAGCTGCTACTGTGATTCTGAGATAAGGATAGAAATTGTCCTTGTCAGAGAATACAGTAGACACTTACTGCTAAATGAAACGTTGAACACTTACTCATTAGATCATTTCTATCGACTGCCAGTAAGATAGTGATTCAGCAGCTATAGAGGAAAAGGAATTGCTGTTGACGCGAAAATTTATATGTTCAAACTAAGGTACGGGGCATTACTTCGTGTATATGGATAACCCATAACGGGCGGCGCTTGGCTTTTAGCTGTGTACAGTGTTAGTAGTGTTGACCAGTGTAGCTGTAGTCAAGGTCATCAGTTTATATATCATTGATCAGTCGTTCACGAAGCTGCGACTTTGCTTTGCAATTCTTCTTAAGTATTATATACATAGCGGCAACTGGGCTCAAGACCCCCAGTCCTCGCATGTCTGTCTATATACTTTCAATCTTGTTACTCTATATGGTCTTGGCTTGCCGGAACATTACTGTTTCTTATTGCTTGGAGTCCCATCAAGCCGTTTCTTATCTTCTGAGCCTGAGAGCGGCAACTCTAAAAGCAAGACCCTCTATCGCTGCCGCATTCACAAAAACATGACCCGAGGTCACAATAGAAGCCGCTGCCATCAAAACGCCGGATTTCCTGCATTGATTGCCCCACTGAAGGTTGGTGTGCCCTCTTTGGCCATGCTCAATACGCATTCGACAAGCCTCTGAACTGAGAAGAAAATCCACATGGTTATATAAATAGCTTTCTCTTCCTGACTTAACATGAACATTTGTCCCAAGTAGAATATATATCATTATAAGTTGAAGGTTTCAGTTTTACTGATGGTCCTATAGAGGGGTTGAGATAAGCCCGTACACCCTTTTGAGATTGACAGTCCACTCAAACAAAGCACCCTAAGCAAATTTGCTCAGGCGCAGGATTTTCCAAGCGTTCATCGTATTAATTGATAGTCAAGGCTTATGGAATCTCAGGGAGATATATCTAGCCGACGCACTGAAAAAATAAAACAACCAAGGTATCAGCGCTTGCAAGAACACTCATAAGCCAGCTGACGTCCAGATGACTGGGTTACAGTAACTCCAACACCCCTTCCTTCAAGTTGCGGTATACTAGATCTTGGCCATCGTCATGGGCAGCATGGCTGCTGTCCAGTTTGCCGCTATTTGCTCCGCCAAGACCGCCACCGCCACCACCAGCACCGACGCTTCGGCACCTGCAACTTGCACCAGTTTACCGTTAGACAGTCGTTGATCAAATAACTCGGTAAGCACCAAGGCATATGCTAACTGTGGAGAGTTCGTGATGGAACTATCTTGGTCTTGACTGATAATGGCGCGGTCACAGAATGGTTCTCCTTTTCTCATTCACGGCAGCCACAGCTTTTACCGGTAGTTATTGCTACCATGCCGTAGAAATCGGGAACTTCCGCAAGTCATTTTTATTTCCGTCCAAACTATGCGGTTCAACTTGCATAAAGTCACTCACTTTTCGGCACGCTACATGTCGCTAGTGTCATCCAGACTTTGGTCGAGAAACTCTAATGCTCTACTATTTCAATAGCGTGTATCTTAAACCTCCATTTGGTATCCAATCCCGATGCCCAGTTCTCAACATGAAAGCTTGTACAAGCCATAGCCGGCTTGCCCCAAACCCTCCTGTCAACTTCCAAGAGAGAATCTCGTGTCACTAAATGTGCGCGATAGATAGTAAGGTTATGAGTCTATCATGATGTTGAGGATCTCCCAGAGTTGGGCTAGCATTCATGACTGCCAACTGCGTAAAATATTGGAATGGACTTCCGCAGAGGGCTGCATGGGAATGCCTCAACGGCATGTTCTGGGACCCTCTAGTCTGGTCCCGAAGGATCGGTAGCTCGAAAACACCCTTGGAAGTTAAATCGAGGTCAAAGCACACTACGCGTTCTAGCTCACGGTAGCCTGTATGTAATCTTACGAAGCAATGGAATTTGATCTAACCTTTTATGAGAACGCCCAAACTTTAACCCCTTCATCAAATATAAGTATATACTTCCCTCAAATGCAAGACCCTTGTTCAATTTTAATCATTTACCGGCCTTGGCCAGCTACACTCAAGTAACGCTGGCCTCAAATCATGTCAGCTGAACCGACGCGGGTGCCGTTGGCTTTAGGCATTATTATACCTCTAATATGCCTTACCTTTGTCGTTGTGAGTCTCCGTATCTACACACGTGCGATTATTATAAAGAATATTGGCGTCGATGATTATTGGGCTATTGCCTCATTCGTAAGCTGAGAATGCCCCCCCAGTCTTAGTGCTTCTTGCTTAAGCTGAATGTAGATACTATTATTTGCCTGTGCCTTTGACATTCTGTGGGGTAAATTTATTTGTCTCGTCCCCGTATGGCAGTTAATTAATGTATGGTCAGGAATCAACTATGGTTTCGGGAGACACATGTCATCCCTTACCAATGAGCAGCGATCCAACTTCATGAAAGTCTGTACCCAAGATTCTAGATATTCAGGGAGCTAACAAGCCTGTCAGGTTCTCTATATTTCGATTATTCTCTACAACTTCACAATCAGCGCTATTAAATTGACCTTTCTAGCACAGTACTATCGAGCCTTCGCGACGCATGGTACCAAGAAGATCCTGATAATTTCTATAGGTATAGTTTCGACTTGGAGCATATCGCAGATCTTTGTCGTTCTATTCCTTTGTCAGCCAATGGCGGCCTTCTGGGATAAGAGCATTGATGGCAAATGTTTGCCGAATAACCCCCTATGGTATATCAATGCTGCAGGGAATATTGCAACAGATGTTTTGATCATTCTACTTCCTATGCCTTTCTTGATCAGACTCAATATTCCATCTCGCCAACGATACGCTCTGGCGGCTATTTTCTGCCTGGGTTTCTGGTAGGTTTCTGTATTGCAACATACTAATTCAGTCTAATTCGAAGCGTAGTACTTGTGCGATATCCGGTACCCGAATCCATGTGCTGGACCTGCCGGAGGACTGCTCCTGGACCAACGTTAAAACAGCATCTTTGTCCGTCGCAGAGCTCAGCTGTGGATTGCTCTGCGCCTGTCTACCTACCCTCCGACCTCTCATATTGCGTTTCCTTCCCAAAGTCTCTAGTTCTGGACAAGCCTCGAGAAGTTACGCCACAAACAATAGATGGAGCATGCCTCCGGCCACATGAATCGCGGCTGGAGCTTGAGTATGATTTCCGTAATCGGAAGCGGAAGCCATTCAGATAACCGATTATCACTCCAGTAGAATGACTAGGCCGGAGCTCAGCGCGAGCTATGTTGCGATTGAAGTTTCGAAGACTGAGTAGCCTAACAACTGGAAATTACAAATCTTGAACCTATTTTTTTCAGAACGACATAAAGCTTTCTTTCTACAATGGCACAGCTTCCTCTCTGAAAATCCTGCTAGGCATAATTGCAGCTACAATATTAACAGTGCCAGGACACTACTTGATAGCCTTGCCAACTAGATCAGTCAGACGGCTTGCAACACCTGCTGCATCATTGTATTGCCCATATCATTCGTGCCAGCCTCCAGCAGAACTACGTTTGGATGCTGGCCGAGAGATTTGTCTGCAAAGTCCGATATCTGGGTAATTGTAACTCCGTTGTGGCCCTCGTTATTCGGGTCACTCATTGCGCTGGCCTTGACGGAACCAATCATTTGCACTTTATATATCCCTTGTTCGGTTAGGTAGTCGTACGAGAAGCCCCCGTGCCCGGTCCTAGCAGAGCTCATGAAGCCCGTTGGTACTAAAGCCTCCACGAGATAGTATAAGAAGGGCTAGACACTACCGCCATGATCGATAGAGTGACTGATTATTGCTAACAGCTGAGGATACTTCATCCAGGGACGGAGTTGAGACATTAATCCAGCCGAACAAGGGATCGATTGAGAGACCGTACTCAAAGTCTCCCATGTGGAACATATCAGAACCAGCGTTGGACCAGTCAGCAACCGAAAACGTGCTCTGAATAGTATCCAAGTCAAACGACGCATCGGCATGTTCAAGAGCGTTTGAGTCTTTTGCATAGAAGTTAATGTCATACAAGGAACCACAAGGCAGGGCTTTGGACATACCTGTCATCAAACTCAGCCGATTAGCCTCAATTAAACGCCTTATACTCTTTGCAGGCTTTGCAACACCCGGGTTCGCCGTGCATAGTTCATCCAGACACTCTAGACTAGACTTGAGCATAGTTAAATGGTCACGCGTCTGGCTTTGAGAAGCTGCATTACGGACGTGGATTGTGCACGCCACATAAACCGTGTATGCGAGAATGTAAGGAGCCCCATTGAGCCCATAGGTTGACTTGTAGACTGAGGCTATACAGGTGATGCATCTGGCCGCAACAGTGCATTGCTCCCATGACCGTCCTGACGTGGCAGTGGATCGGAGATGATCATCTGAGATAAATGGCCGATGGACAAGAATTATGAGAGAGTGGTAGACGTTATGAAGAACCATAATGTTGGGTGTTTGTACCGCGGTGCCCGTGGACAACCATGGTTGGAAATCTAGCTCCGACGGTAAGTTGTCTCGCCATTGCTGCAAAGCCCGCTCAATCTTTTGTAAATCGATCTGAGCATTTGAGAACGTGGCGCCAACCACATAGAAGCGATTGATGATAGTCGTCATTATCTTGGAGAGGAGGCATAGCTGCTGGAAAGTCGAAACGGAGTGTCTTGGGATTGCGTCGCCCATGTTTTCATCAAGTCTGGAGGATGAACCTGCAGCCAAGGATGAAGGATAAAATGGCTCCATTTCCTCGTACAAGTCAAGGAACTCGCGAGATACTTGCGAGTCACGGAGATTGATAGCCACTGCACGACCCATATAGAGACTCTGAAGCTTATCACAAACAAAAGCGCCCCAGAAGACCCGTCGTCGGATCTCAATCTCTTCGGGATCTTCCGTAGTCTGCTTGGGATCGAGATGAAGGCCGAGATCGTAAACCATCCGTAGAGCGTATCCTGTATATAGCCAGCCTTTTGAAGTCTCTCCGCGAGCGTTATACGTCGAACCCAGAAGAACAAGTCCAACGATTGTGGAGATATGTGGTCTTGTGAGCAGAGAGTCACTGCTCAGAAGCTCATCACAGCGCTTAAAGAAACGGCGGCCAACACTCGATACATCATTTGGGTCATCCCTGACGTCAAGTCGTGGAGAGAACTTGCTACAGCATGCGAATATAGCATTTAGCATGAAAGCAGAGCAGTACGGGCCAGAACACTCCAAGTCTCGCATGACAGCCGGCCGATATGTCAGCAGAAAAGTGTGATGTTGACGAGCCCAGTGCAAGTTCAGCAGATGGAGCGCAAGTTCGGTGGGCTCCCCAGCAATTGTGGCATGTCTGGTAAGACGGTGCTCAAGGTGCCGTTGCAAAGCAGCATTGGCTATTAGTTCATTCTTTACATGCTCTGTTGTTGTAGATTGGCGGGATGATGGTGTTCCCTTGTCGTTCTTTGCAGGATTGTGAAGAGCAGACGATGGACCGAAGCTGTTTGTTGTGCCGGCATCATCGACCGATATAAAGTTGGCAATATTTAACTCGTCATCCGATGATACTATTGGCGTAGTGGCATCTCTATCAATAGGGTGACTTGTGAACTTTCGTGATGAAGCTTCCTCAGCCGGGTCAGTAGCAGAGTCTAGCAAATTAACGGCCCCATCTTCATCAACAGCTGTGTTGAGTAGTGTCTCCCTCTCCTCTGGACTACTTCTCTTCAGAGTCAACACGAACACTTTAAGAGTTGCCAGGTCTCGTTGCAATTTGCCAATCTGGGAAAACGTAGGTCTGTCATTCATTAGACTTATCACCTCCCATGTAGCATGACGAACCTTTTTCGTGGGGCTTCCCGTCGATAGATGCATTCGCGTTTCTGACTGACACAATTCCCACATTCAGGCTTTGCAGCGTCGCAACGGATCTTCTTGGTCCGACAGGCCGTACATGCTTTTGCTAACGACTTCGGTTGTCGTTGACTAGGTCCATCAGCTGCGACCATTATCACGTCATTATTCCGGGAAGACATGGTGCAGGGTCTCGCAAGAGAGTGGAGTAAAAATGGTATGATTGATATGATAAGATTGTTGCAGGAGGGCCCATCATGGACGGAGAGTTGCAGAATTGCTTCAAGCAGTGACTGTGGTTCGGAGAAGAAAGCTCCGAGAGGAATGTGGAGTCTTGTGTTTACCGAAGTAACCGAGCCATCATTCGGAGAATCAGTCTCCGCGCTGTCTTTTTGCTTCTCCACTACCAGCCACAGGCCACGAGAATGGGGCCAATTGAGAGCGGCTGCGAAGTGGCTTGGCCGTTGAGTCGGAGGATGAGTCCCCGCGTCTTGAGTGGCGTAATTGCGACAACAGCATTCTCTTGAAGCATTGAAACAATTATATAAACTCTTCAAGTCAGCTTAATTCACAATCTTCTATCTCAACAATTACAAATTATTTCTTGGATACTATATTCACCCCCAATTCCCTATAAAAGTCACTCCTCACATTATCATGGCTCTTCCAAAGCAAGTCGATGTCCTCGTTGTAGGCAGTGGCAACGCCGGTTTTGCAGCAGCCCTCTCAGCAGCTCAGAACGGCGCAGGCAACGTCCTACTTATCGACAAGTGCCCCGAGAACTGGGTCGGTGGAAACTCATATTTCACCGCCGGCGCCTATCGAATTGCCCATGGCGGGCTTCAAGATGTCCTGCCGATCGTCAACAACGTGTCCCGGGAACAAGCCGAGAAGATCGATCTTGCTCCTTATACCGAGAAAGACTTCCAGAATGACATGGACAGAGTCTGCATGGGACGTTCAGACCCTGAACTCTCCAAGAGCCTGACTCAGAACTCCAATGCTGCCATCAAGTGGCTTGCTGCGAATGGAATCCGATTCCAACTTTCCTTTAACAGGCAGGCATATGAAGTTGACGGTAGAATCAAGTTCTGGGGCGGCATGTGCATCAAGACCGAAGATGGAGGTAAAGGTCTCATTCAGGACTATCTTGCCGCTACTAAGAGACACAATGTCCGAGTTTCATGGTCAACTGGCCTTACGGGATTAAAGAAGCACTCCTCTGATGACGGGTACGACGTCGAAGTGTCTCTCAATGGTTTAAAGCGTACCTTGAACGCTGGTGCTGTGATCCTGGCTGCCGGCGGCTTTGAGTCGAATCCTCAGATGCGAAGTCAGTTCCTTGGCCCTGGCTGGGACTTGGCCATGGTTCGAGGCACACCCTACAATACTGGTGAAGTTTTGGGTCTGGCTATCCAACAACTTGGCGCACAGGCGGTGGGCAACTGGTCAGGCTGCCATTCCGTTGCCTGGGACGCCAATGCAAACCCCAACACGGGCGATCGAGTAGCTTCCAACGAGTACACCAAGTCAGGATACCCCCTCGGCCTCATGCTCAACGTCGATGGCGAGCGATTTGTTGATGAGGGTGTTGATCTTCGAAACTACACCTATGCCAAGTTCGGCCGGGCCATCCTGCAACAACCCGAGCACCTCGCTTTCCAGGTCTGGGACTCTAGAACAAGCGGTTGGCTACGCGGAGAAGAGTATCGCGAGGAACGAGTCGAGCGCATCACTGCCGATACTCTGGAGGAGCTGGCCGACAAGTGCGCAGAACGCGGTCTTCGAAACAAGGCTGCCTTTATTGACACTGTTCGTGAGTACAACGAAGCAGTCTATGCTCACCGTCGCGAGAACCCCAATGTCAAGTGGGATCCTGCCATCAGAGATGGACTATCAACCCAGTCTTCTACAAAGAAGCTCGCTTTGGCCAAGTCCAACTGGGCTTTGCCTCTGGACAAGGGGCCCTATGTAGCAGTCAAGGTCACATGTGGCGTCACCTTTACATTTGGTGGTGTCAAGGTTGATCCCCAAACTGCTCAATTGATCCATGGTGCAACTGGCAGTCCAGTGCCAAACGTGTATGTTGCAGGAGAGATGGTTGGAGGTCTGTTTTACTCCAATTACCCTGGTGGAAGTGGCCTGACTTCAGGTGCTGTTTTTGGGGCCAAGGCTGGAAAGGAGGCTGCGAAATCTGTTGCTCGCAGCCGATCAATCTCAAGTCGCCTGTAGACTAATTTATGCTACATGCTTTTATTATTTTTTACACAAGTTCAATCAAAGATATGCATAACGATTAATGCCAAGTGTCTACCTACACAATCAGAAAGCTTACCTCAGGACTTCTCAGAATATCTAGCCAGTTCAGCCCATCGGGAGCATTGGCCTGTTGTCTCCAGATAAGCTCAAGTGTTTCCATTGCCGTATACAAAAAGCCCCATGGAAACAGACGTGACTGTCTTTTCATTCTATCCATTATCCACGCTTGCTGATCGCAATCACTCGTTTGAGCTCCAGCAATGAAAGTTGGCCAAAAGGATGTCTTGAAGTTGGGATCCTCGTCAGTGATATGGCGGAGATGAAAGATCAGACCGTGCTCGAGATTCCGCTCCGTATTTTCCGGTAAAAGTCTCCTGGCAGAAGGAATGGCGTACATGATATATAGACAGCATGCCATCTGATGTGTATATCCCGTGTGTATCCGGCTTGAGATATCTGTTACCTGACGACCGAGAGGAACTTGCTGAATATCCCGAGACCACGTTTCGACGTTGAATGTCATGGCTTCCATAAATAATTCAAGGCCTCTCGCAGCCGTTCCATCTACATCATCGCTATTGGCTGGCTGCCTTTGCAAGATTATCGCAGTGGACCACAGAATCTGGAGGATTTCAGCAGGACAGCAAATAAAACTGTTCCGGGCGGCATAGTGGATAGCAGATGAGGCGATCGTCGTGTTGAGAGCAAGAGAGGACTGTGGAATCTGGTCCATGAATGTCAATGCGAATACATAAAAGCTGATACATCAGTTAGCATCCTCGCTGTCTCGAGGGACAAGGACAAAGCTTACATGTAACAATCTGATATGACAAAGTCCTTGAGCATCTCGCCCACGCTAGTGGCCGGCTGAGCATAGCTGAGCAACCAGCCGATCCCGTCAAGATATGCCTTGGAGCCATGTTTCCCCGAGTCAATCATATCTGCGGTCACAAGAAGCATGGCAGCTGTCAATAGCATATCACGTCCGTGGGTGTCCAGGTCCTCAAATGCCATGCGAAGAAGATAAATTGCCTTTTGTTTAGCCGCCAAGGCATCAAGCATAGCTCTTCGAGATGGACGCCAGTTACTAGCGTGGTTTGGCGTTACCGGCGACTTGCCGGTGTCTGGTCTTAAAACATTGGACATGTGCAGAGCTGCGGCAGTGATCATCGTGTATTGCAGGACGGGGCTACAGTATCCCATAGGTAATAGTCTTGGGAACGGGTTGTGGCCTGGTAGGTCTATTGCTACAAGTTGGGGACAGAGGCCATTCGCAACTGGTTATTCGTAGTCAGCAAAGTAGCATGGAGACTAGCAGAGGATGACCAACAATACGATAAATAATAACGGTCGCTTGAGCTCATGCCGTTGAACAAAGGGTCAGTCAGGACACCGCAAGGTTGTATCCTATCATCAAGGTCCAGATCCGGCGAAAGATTGATGCTCCTGCCTTGGTTTGCAGTGTTTGTAGCCAGTCGCCCCTTATCTGCGGCTGTCTGACTTGATGTGTGATCCAAGTCGTGTAGAGGTATCTTTTTGCCAGACAATTTCCCTCGACTAGCTACAGAATCCGTCCATCTCAACAGTGTATCATATCCAAGGCATACCTTGCCCAATGATATGCACTTGCGACAAGAGGGGACGGACCCATCACAACGGAACCTTTTTCGCCTACAGTTGTGGCATCCATTCGGGTTTATGCGTGGTGGACCCATGATGAACTGGTAATATTCAATTTATTGTAGCTCTCCTGCCGAGTCTAGCTGATGAATTGAGGTCCAGTAGGCGCTAGGTATATGGAGGCAGAGGATGAGAAATCTACAGATCCAGATCCAGTCCTGCCTGTCCCTTCGTGACAGCCCCGGTTTTCTATGGTGGACAAAGTTTTCAGCCAGTAGCATCGAATTAACGGATATAACATACTGGGTAGGTTAAGCCCGGCTACGGAAGACTGTAGGGAGCACTGGCCTAAAACTCAAAAGCGAGGGATTTTCCTTACTAGATTTACCCTATATATGTATTATAAGCTAAAATATATAT
>JAAOAJ010000484.1:0-49900 GCA_013781345.1 Fusarium coicis | reverse complement strand
TATTTTTATATATTTATTATTAACTATATATACTACTTATAATAATTAAAGATTTTTTTTAATTTTCTTTAATTTTTTATAAAATTTAATTTTAAATCCTTTTTCTTAGTAGCTATTTTATTAGATTTAATATAATTAAATTTATATTAGGGGGCTGTATAGATAAGGCTTTAATCTCTATTAACACTTATTCGCACAGCCGGCTGTGCAGGTATGAGTACCCAGATAATATTCTAACTGATGAGGTGAAGTTTAATACTTAGAAAGCTTGAATATTTAATAAATTTCTTCTGCAATATCTCAGTTGGAGATGTGCAGCCATTTCATTCATTGTTTCAGCCCTACATAGACAACCTTCGTCCCGTACTGTCATTAATATCATCCTCCCTCCTTTCAACATAACTAACAGATATTTCCGTCTCAATTAATATCCTATCATCCGCATTCGAGTTCCCTCGTTTTCGTCTCTTTGTATTTGCATCCCTTACCATATTCTCCCGTTTGCTGTCCTTGGCCACATATCCAGCACAATCTTGCTCAAAAGCATTCAGGCGCACAATGTGATTTCCACTCTCTGCCCCGCGGGTATCATTCCCTTTTGCAACCTCCACCAGCCGATTCAAAAGGTTAAACTCAAGCTTTAACTTGATACTGTAGACAATCGCTTTGTAAGCTGTCTGGAAGTCGTAAAAGTCTGCGAATTCGAGAACCAGGATCGGAATGTCGAGAAGGATTATGACAACGTTGACGAATAGTAAATGTCTCCTCATTCCTCGAACATCCTTCCGGTATAAAAGCCCTTCTGTTCCAAAGAACGAGGAGCACGCTTTGATGTAGATCGCTGAGATGATGAGTTCCTGAAAGAAGAACACCGTGACTTGAATCTTTTCGTAGATCTGATAAGGATGGACCCAAGGATTCTTATCGCTGCTGTTGGCGCCGTACATGAGAATAATAATCGGAATATGCAAAACAACAGCATCGGTGACAATCATAGCCAACACAAGCTTTAGAACGAACTGGTTCCAGAAAATCAGGTGCAGTCGGGAGTATAAAACGAGTGATTGGCCCGTGACCATCAAAACCCAACCAACAGAAATAAGCGTGATGTACAAAACAAAGTTATCAGAAAAGACCAGATTCTTGAGGAGAAAACCAATGGTATGAGGTGCAATCCCATTCGTAGCAGCCAAAAAGCTCCAAAAGTACAGGCTCTTCCTCGTCTTGAAAGTCATAAGGATAAGAACATTGAGCTCAATAACATTGTATATAGAAATGCCCATACAGACTGCGATGGGTATCGTTATCGAAGGCGTTCGTTGATCGTCGCCGCCAGAGTAGCCCATTTCGAAGGCGCCTCAGACGCAGAATTGTCTCGTCAGCTCATACTGTGAGATGAAGAGGAGAAAGTGGAGGAGGGAGATGTCAGATTTGTAGATCAGGCAGGGGGGGCGTTTATGAGTTGTTGGATGCCCTCAGGGGACAAGAAAACGCCGGACCTTGATATAGGGTGTCAAAATAAACTTAGCAAAGAGCATGCCAAGTTTAGGCTAATTTAACCTAATATTTTTTATCACTTAGGGTCAAGGTCCTGGGTTTTTCTTCCTCCCCTACTCCGTAAGATGCTGGTGGAAGGATTCTTACTACCGGGAACGTTTCCTTCGGGGAAGAGGAAGTGGCTTGTTTGTTGGGATGTAACTGGTTTGCTTTGCCACTAGTGTCGATTGTATTACCTACCTACTTGATATGGGCATAGATAATCACAAACTTTCGAGGAGCTATTCCGCTCGAATCAGTATCTCATTCGAGATCGTTCTCTTATTAATGCTCAATTATGTACCTCGATCATATATCTGATTCCTTTGTAGAGGCCAAAGCTCATATGTCGTACCATCTTCACTATTCTCATGCGAAGATCACCTCCCGATCCTGAACCATCATCCAACCACTAGTCTTAGCGTCTTTTACCCCGCGAACTAAAATAAGGGGCAATTAAAGAAATGAAACGCGCCATTGGATACAGAGTTTACACCCCCTGCAGATGGCTTCAAATCTCATCTCGCTTTGGGGATCCTCATTCACTTGGCAGCGGTAACTTGTTCACGTCAAATCACAAAAGTAAGACGGGAATAAATATCTGAGAGCTGTGATAGTTTGAGGCATGCCTTGTTGAGGCTGACAAACTGAGACATTCGGGTTAAAGGAGGTAGAGAGTAGAGCTTCTGATGCCGAGTCATGGTGATGAATCACATGTGATGTATTCAAGCCGCGGAAGATATCTTGCCCCTAATCCTAGTCGAGCTGAGAGTCTTTACAGAGCCTTCTTGTCAACCCACTTGACATGGCCAAACTTCCCTTCAGGAGTCTGGAATACATCCGCAGGCGCTCTATAAGGCTTGACCTCCGCATCCGTCAAAACTTTGGTAACATTACTAGCCTTCTCAGCCTCAACGTTATATCCCGGCCCATGATCATTCCACGTCGCCATGAAAGTGTAATTATCGACTCTGGGTGTCGACTTGCTCCACTCGATGTACCCAGCAGGCAAGATCACAGCATCAAAGTACGACTGCATAAAGATCGACTTGTGCTGCGAGTTCCATGGTCGTCCGAGGGCACATTTTCCGACAAAGTTTGTGGCGATGGTAGAGTTTACGGGGATGACCTGCGAGTTGTCGATGTAGACGCCGTATTTGTTGGTGAAGGTTGTGTTGGTGCCTTTCCAAGCTGTGATGCCGCCTCCGCAGCCACGGAGAGATAGAGTTGATTTCTCAATCCATGCGGTGCCGAAACCGTACAGGAAGTCAGCCTCTCCAGCAATGATGTTGTCGTAGAAGTAGGCATTTCCAAGTTTCCCGACGTAGACCTAAAAAGTCAGCTACAAGTGATCAAATTGTAGTATTTGACTTACAGTATCTTGGTAAGAGTAGAATCCACAAGAGTAAAAGCCAGCATTAGCCCTGCTCACACCAACTGCATGCGCAGGTCCAACAGATCTCGGCGCAAAATCATTTCTAAAGTCAATGTTATACGCCCTGAAATCCGTGCATCCAAACGGCGTGTCCGCAGGCACAGGGAAACCCGTAGGTCCAGATCCAGTCAGCGTAGCGTTGAAATTAGGTCCAACAGTGAGTACACTAGTGAACACATTATCACTCAGACTTCCATTGTTCGTATTCGCAAGGTTGAACCAGATCTGAACGTCATTCTGGGCCGTGGTGTTGACGTCAATATCAGCATAGAGATCCTTTACCCAGGGCTTGTTCGAAGCACCGATGAGATGCAGGGGTCCTCGACGGGTGACGTTCAATTGCTCGCTGTAGTTTCCAGGCGCAATGAGAATATGGCCTGCAGTTGTTGTGTTACCCAACGAGTCGATGGCGTCTTGGATGGAGGAAAAGTCTGCTCGTGGATCATCCTTTGCTACGAAGAGAGTGCCCTTGGGACATCCTTCTGTAGCACGCTTAGTCTGCCGTTGACATTTCTTGTACGTGTCAACAGGTCCCTTGGCGGATGCAGTGGCAGTAGTAAAGAGAGTCGCGGCAATAATTGCCGTCTTGATGATGAAGCCCTTCATGTCGAAATACGTGACACTTGGAGCCGAACCAAAATACTACGGTCTTGCAGCTGGTATATAAATCTACTACTTCAACCTCGCATTGGCCGATCATCCTTCATTTAAACCCCCAAAGCATATAATCAGATGGAAACTCACCTGCTAAAATCCACAAATCACATTCGAGAATGCATATTATCTGCAAACTTATTCGGATATTCGATGCCGTAGTTAATATAATCCTCGATGAAGCCCCGGGAATGGAACCTCACTAACGCTAGTTCTGTCAAGGCACGATCGGTAATTAAAATCCCACCAACCAAAGCGTTGAATTGGAGGTCAGTAGTGGTAAAGTGACGATGTTCAGATTGGGGTCATTGCGGGGGAGTAAAGATCAGGCTAATTGGGGTTGGGGTTCTGCAGGGATGGGAATGCCCCCACGGGGTAATTCTCGTTCTGACTTCATAGAGAATGACGATGAGTAGCAGGACGGTTCATTGAGTCAAGCGAGTTTGGTAAGCAGATGTCTTCTCTTGCGATAAGCGATGGCTGGTTAGTGTGACCTCACTCGATTCATCGCGGTCAAGGCCATCATGCCTCACCTCTGTGACATCATGCCAACACATTGTGACACTCACATTCATGCGCAATAGACATTAAACTTAATCGACAAGTCTATAAAGTGGCAGTGCTCTGTATTTATGGTTAACATTACGACTATCTCCACCCATTCCCTGATGTTGATGAAACAAGCTTGAAGGCGATCACGAATCATTCCACCTCCTGAGGCTCAAAATCTCGGCCCCTAAAACTCCTCATACGGTCACTATAGCCGCTTCATCAGATAAATCACTCATGTAACATCACTTCAAACTTCTATCAAGATCGCCAAGCCGCCCACATGCCGAAAAGCCACGCATGCCCGTTTCAAAAGCCCTATATCAATTTGTCACTGTTCTTAACGCTGACAAACATGAAATATCACTCTAAAACATGAATCAGTGACACAAAACATGAAATATTACTTAAAACCGTATCTCGGTTATATATCTTGGTCGCTGATGAAACACCACGTAACCGTACTCTGAAACAAGACAAGTTTGCAAAACATCTTGGCTGCTAGCGAATTTGTCATATCTTGCAAAAGAGCAACTCTATTCGAATTCTTGTCTCAGCTCGAGTTTCGGCCCAGAGATGAGGCTCGGCATGTGCCCGATCATCAGTGATTTCGAAAATGTTATAAGATCATCTTGAGTTGCAGTCGGGAATAATGGTATGATTCACAGATCAGTTTTGCCTTTCTTACCGTCTTTGAGTTTATCGAAATTCTCTTCTTTTCTACCCTCCTGGTGAGGATTTATAATTGTTAATTTCAGTTTTTGCTAGTTGGCTGGACCTTCTTTACGATACGCTCATTACCAACCAACTTTTAGATTCCGTTTTTGTTGATAATTGTCAATATGTTGGCCAAGGCTTTCTTGTGGGCTGCAGTTGTCACTGCTATGCCACTCGTTGAAATGTCCCCACGGGAACTTCATGAGCTTGAAGTTCATCAGCCAGTCTCGAGTAAGTTCTTAGAGCACTCAACCAAAGAACCATGCTGATATTTGACAGTTAAGAGAAACCCTCCCCTCGAAGCACGAGCCAACAGAATCATTCCCGTTGTCGTCGGCGGTTCTCAAGATACCTTCGTTCCAAACATGATCCGAGCAGCAGCTGGAGATGTGATCCAGTTCCAGTTTAGTAATGGAAATCACACCGTCACTCAAAGCTCTGAAGACTCTCCCTGCCAACCTCTCCAGGCTACACAGTCCGGAGTTATCCACAGTGGCCATATTCCCTTCGAGGCTGGCCAGACAACCGTCGGGACGTTCAATGTACCTCTCAACAACACGGAGCCCATCTATTTGTACTGCGCTACCGGCCCGCACTGTCAGATCGGTCAGGTGATGGCCATCAACCCGTAAGTACCACTCCGCTCTGTACGACACAGCTACTAACCATCCCCAGCCCCTCTGAGGAAAACTTGGTACAGTTCTCCAAGAAGGCAGCCGGTGCCCTGGCCAACGTCGACGCTGGTGCAGCTACAGGCGGAACGGTCGGAGAGATTCCGTTGGCGGACGCAGCGTTTACTCCGGCTGAGGAAGAAGCTCCTCCCGCTCCCCCAGCTGAGACGCCTTCAGCCACTCCTGGAGCAGCAGCGGCTATGGAAGCACATCACCGACTTGGTTATTAGCGAGCCTTTTGTAGAATTTAGGAAGTCGCTAGACATCTCGTTTACCTAAGATGCTCCTAAACCTTTACATGCTTGGACAAATTCATCCTAAGTATACTGATCTCAAAATTCAAAACTTGTTCTTCCTTCTTATACTCCTCAAACATGAGAAGACTCCGAATGGTTTCATCGGCTTTCCGTGTCGTTTCCCAAGATCGCAGCCTTTTCTTCTTAATTTCTCTTTTCGCTTATTCTTCCTCTTTTTCTTTTTAGGAAAAGGCCCTCAGTGTCACCTGTGACTCATCCCCGGCCAACGTAATTCAAGAACGTTACACAAATACTTGGCTTGAGTTGGCTACCAAGCTGTTTGCCGTTGAGGACTAATGTCTCAGCTGACAGCCTCGCTGATACACAAGAGAAACACGCCCCTTTTCTGGTGTAGCAGTGGCTTATTGGTTCTTGCATGTAGCCTTCCTGAAAGTGTCTACTACCGTTCCCTACAGTTCTAGCGATGTACATAGAGTTTCCCTGAGGCTTGTAGCAAGATTTACGGACCATCATGAAAGTTTATGCGTAAAAGCTTATGTTGGGAAAACAAGATATCGTGTTGTCATTCATTATCTGTGTTTGCAGCCAAAAGCTTAACCTTATAGGTCGCCAGAGCACATATAGTTTCACGGCCCTCAGCAACGACCGCCGAGTCTGACTTCCGCACCCGGGCTTTTATCTGGCAGCACGTTACCACGCATGAAGTCTCAGCTGCATAGGCTATCTCATTATTCACGCGTTCCCTGACGCGTCACTATTTCTTTGCTTGCGTAACCTTTGCTCATATAGGTCCTTGGAAGCCTACCAACTCTTTTCTGATTCTTTTCTTTCTCTCCCATGCACCCCGCATCCATCTCAACTCGTCATGACCAAGCCTGCCCTGGATCATATTCCCGCAGAGATTCTGGTCAACATATGCTGGCATCTCTGCAGCCACTGCGCAAATGACCATCTGAGTCACTACCCCCAGCCAAACTCATTCAGGACTCCTGATCCAGGAGAACTGTGGGAGGGGTCATCTGCTGAGGTCAACACCGGCCTTCCGAGCCTTGCACGCACTTGTCGGGTCCTGAACAGCGTCGCGACGCCATACATCTACCACAACATCGATGCAAAAAGATGGTCGGAGCAGAAGATCAATGAGTTCCTTAAAGACCGCCGCCAGCTACATAAGAGACGTTTCATCCGGCGCTTGACCTATGAGCTCGACCCGTTCCCCCTGTACACTCTGCTATACAGGATGCCTGATCTGGAGCTGCTCTGCTTGGTAGACCGTGGCACCTTCGGCCAGACTCTCGCAAGTGGAGGCCAGAAAAAGCTGCATAATCTGCGATATCTACACCTCGAAAGAGGCACAAGCTCTGGGTCCACCCGTAACTTGATCACACTGGAGAACTTGTTCGAAATGGCACCCAATATCAAGACACTTGTCATAAATTCCGGTGTTCTCAAGTGGAAAGCGAAACTAGGCGACTCTCCTAAAGTGCCTCTCGCAAACCTCACTTGTCTGAAGCTCTACGACGTGAGTGCTAAGCAGAGAACTGTAAAAGACATCCTCGACAACTGCGGCCCCCTTGAGTCATTCATATACGTAGGCCAGCGTGTAGGCTGTGTGACACCCTGGGGCCTAGAGCTCGCACTCAACAGATCCTCTTCGACCCTGCGTCATCTAGAATGCTGCTGGCACTCGCTAGATGGGGCACCTCTGGCATACTCACTCATCCGCTCGCTCAAGGCGTTTGAAAAACTAGAGACGTTAGTTCTCGGTGGCGGCTCCCTTGCTATTGGAGTATTTGGTGAGGGCACCTCTCACATAAATGAACTTGATCCGACTAGTCTAGTCGAGCTTCTGCCCGCTTCTATTGTCGAAATTCAGATCGACTCGAAACGCGTCCACAAGGGCTTGTACCAGCCTATGGTAGCATTGTGCCAGGCAAAGCAAGCTGGGTCATTCCCAAAACTTCGGTCCTTCTTGCAGAGTAACTTCGACGTTTCTCAAGTTCCTTACACTTTGGGGGACCTCAGCGAACTATCTGAGAGATACGGGGTCTCGTTCAAACAAGAGGCTAGATCTGTATTCGCACCGCCTGCGGCCCGTCCTCCGAGCTCATTCATTGGATGCGCTGCGAGGATATGACCCTGGCGGTGACACCGATTGACCAAGGCTCCCGGTAGACTTTTAGTCTGGTTGCTTCTAAGATAGTCTGTCAAGGTATGACGATTTACGCGCTGGTATGGAGGAGGACAGTGGGGTCATGTAGCTTAGTATCAATGTTACCACAGTCTATGACAGCAATAGAATCCATACGCGACAGCATATTACTCTTATTTTCGTAGCTTGTTATCGCTCTCACTTATATTATTTCGAAATAGCGTTGTGCAATTGGGGATTGGCAGATTGGTGAGTGGATTCTAATCCATTAGTTCTCACCTCTTGTGTGTGTGACTCATTCACGATCCTTCGACGCTAAATTATACGCGCATATACAAGCCTCATCCAAAACCTCCCGCCAAGAAACTACACATCTCCAATAGTGTGTGTATGTTGAAAAAAAACAAACCCCCAAAATTAAGCTCGGTAGCCCAGTAAATCACCATTCGCGAACCACGATGGAATTAGCTCAGAACTTCATCGAGGCAGAGAACCTCACCGACGTCAAAATCGCCGGCGAAGGTCTCGAATGCCTTGTTTATAAAGCAAAATCGCCAGTATATGGCCTAGTCGTTCTCAGAGTACCCAGAGTCAAGGTCTACCAGAACGCCAATGACCCGAACACCGATGCTAGTGATCTCATCCAGCAAGAGATGGAGATCTACAAGCTTCTAGAAAACGCATCCGTGCCTGTACCCAAAGCATACAAGTACCTTGAAGAAGATGGTTATCCGGCGATGTTGTGCGAGTACGTCGAGGACGATGGAACAAAGATCACGTTCGAGGAGATGGGACGTGTAGCGGCGATGATACACTCGACGCCCCTATCTAACCCAGCAATGGAGCCAGTTGCGTCGGAAACAGAAGATGTGTTCTCAACAATTGAGCAAAGACTCAAAAGACGCTTCTCGGTGCTATCCCATACAGTCCCAGAGGCGTCAAGCTGGATAACGAACTGGGACCTTATTCACACCATCCTCGAAGGTCTCAAGCGCTTCCCTTCAAGTCTACTTCACATGGACTTTCGCGACGTCAATCTCCGTCACAAGAATGGACTAATAAGCGCCGTGATCGATTGGACCAACGCTCTGATCGGCCCAGCAGCCATCGACATCTTTCGCACGCTCGAGTTCAGCCAACTCGACGAGAGCTTCGTCGGAGGTTACACTCAAGTGGCTAGCTGGCCTGAAGTAACATCTCAGGAAGAGCATCTGCTAAGACTTGACGCTGCGCTTGTGCTGGCGCTGGTGTTCACATCAGAGGCGCCTGATGCTGAGAGGGCGGAGGTTGTGGTGGCGAGGGTGAAGGAACTCTCAAAGAGCCTCATGGAAACTACGTCGCGCGAATAAATGTAAGTCGTACTGAGTTCCACGGGGGATAGGCATTCTCAATGGAAAACTAGTGAGCTTCCAACGAGTTAATAGTATTGGTTTGACGTGCTGGAATGGATTGGCTGCATAGAAAATGGCGTTACTCAACTTACGCGAGCAATCGAACTGTTTTATCTCTACGTTCTGTCTAATTGAGAATTGTTAACTTTCACAATATGCTAAGTGGCTTTAAAGAGCGCTAAAGTTCTCTTCCTTTCTACCTCTCCGCCAGTGAGTGCTAAGAGCGTGCGATTGTCCATGTGAAGTCTTGTCGAGACCATCCATACTCAACCCTAGCTTCAACGTCCGCAACTTCACAAAGAACCGCGCAAGATTATTCTTGGATATTGTATTAGTCTATTGTCATCAAGTATGTGTATATATATATATGCAGTCTATCGTCCACCCCAATGCACCAACTTATCATGGCACTTATCCCAGCCCTCAAAGTACGGCTTTCTCCTCTCATCACCCGCGCCCCCAGACCTCGCAAGATACTCCAGCACCATATTTCCCCAAAGCCAACTCGCAGGTCCCTTGCCCGGATGCGTCTGATCCTTATACAGCATCGACAACGACGAGATCAAGCGTCCCCACTCAAACACCTCATGGCCCGCCTTCTCCGCCGTCGCTCGCGCAAGTCTATCGAGATCATAAATACTCGCATCTCTAGCATCGCTCTCACGATGCATGGTCATCGCGCGGAACATAACAGGCGCGTCCCCGAACTCAGTGTGTATTCTCTCAATAAACGTCCGGATTCGAGCAGCGACGAAGCGGATTTCTTGCCAGACTAATTGGCGGACGCGAGTTCCCATGGGATACACGTCTTTCTCGTGATTGGCTTCTCCAGCTTCCCAGAATGCGCGCTGGTCCCAGAGGCCGTTTTGCCAGAGGATTAGATCGGGATGGCCATTTGGACCGCGGACTTGGTCGTGCAGGGGAGTCCAGTATTTATCCCATCGCTCTTCGAGGGAGATTTCTTCCATATCGTCCATCCACCACCAATCGGGACGGTATGTCATGCTACCTGCGAAGTGCCAGTGGTGGAATGTCAAGTTGAACTCGGGAATATCGCAGGACGCGATGGTGTGTGGCTTAGGCTGCTTCATGCCGCGCTTGAATTCGCCGCAGAAGAATTGCATCATGAATCGATCGACTGAATCGCTGAAGAGGATGATGCGACGGCCCCAGAGCCAGTCGAAGCCGCCGTCATCCTTCATTTCAGCGAACGCCTGAACACCGGCTTCGCCATTGGCGTTTATCGCCTTCTTTCGTCGGTTACTCTCAGCAATTGCCTCGGCAAGCCATTGTCGTGGTGTAGAAGCAAGTTCGACGAATTCCTCTTCAGGTTCCGTCGCATTAAAGATAACGTTGCCCGCCGAAGGATACACTGCATAATCGGGCGCATCTGCCTCAAGCAGATCATCTGTAAAGGGAACCCATTGTGTCTTTTTATACTGGTCGGTACCGTTTATATCAGCGGGAATATAAAGATAACCCGGTCTTCGATACGGATCTTCGCAGTTCAACTCTTGAACTTCAGGTGTAGAGTTGTTGGGGGCGGTGTTGTTCTTTGGTGGTCTGTAGTAAAGTTAAACAATCATTAGCGCAAGCCAAGAGCAATGCCAAGTTTTTTCGCGCGCTGTCATCAAAATTCCGGGGAATCCAACGGTCGGCGAGCGAGACTAAGAGATTTTGACGTACGGATACGAGAAAGTATGATCCCAATACTCTTCTGCTTTGTTATGTGCGTACACCCACGGAACTTCTAGTGATTCTTGGAAAAAAGTAAAGACGACGATGAAAAAAGAGAGAATGGCTGCGATGGTAACGCCCGTCATCAATGGAGACGGCGACATTGTAGACATCATCATCAAGACGACGTTTTTTAGAGGAAAAATTACAAAAAAGAGTGGCTAAGACAACACGGAACAATCAAGAAAAGAGGGAAGCGACATCAATTGAACAGCCCGGGGTCGTACTCTATAAAACTGCAGGCTCCTTATCCCAAACACTCTCCATCTGCGATGCCATCGCTCCATCAAAAACCAAGTAGCAGAGTGTTGATCATTCTCCACTACCCCTTAATAACCTGCTACATGATTTGATGTCGGAGTGTGTAAGAAACAAGGAAAAAGGTCCGACGCGTAACAGAAGGCGGCAGTTATTGCACGGGATTATTATTTAACTTCTGACACTGGGCAAATGCCATGGGTCCCTTGGTTTCAGCCTGTGGGTTCGCACGTATCAGATGCGAATAAGTCAGAGGCGATCGCAATGAGTGCGGTTCCACTGGATGATGAAAGAGTGTCACTGCGGCTGAGAATGATTCATCTAAAGAGGTCGATCTGTGATGATAAGTCATGCGAGATTTATTCTATGAGATGAAAGTCATGGGTTAAGATTATTGTGATGCGGTGTAATGAATGGGTGATGGGTTCGTTCAGTTAAGAAGCTAATTTAAGCTTACCGATCTTTAAAACGCCTCGGTTCTAGAATCATGCATAAAAGCAACGCCACTGCCAAGATGAGCTTGGCAACTCTAATCTGTGTGCGAAAAGCGAAACCAGATATTCAGGAACAACAGCAGCTGAAAATAGCATTTCTTAGATATGTGGTTGCCAAGTTAATTGAAACACTGATCAGAAGGGCGGGTAAGTTGAAACACGGGATTAAAAAAACAAAAGACAAATGATGTAAAAGTTCAAAAGAATCGACCACGCCAGGAGTCGAACCTGGAATCTCTAGAGATTTCTCGATTTGCTCGAAAGCCGAAATCTAGCGCCTTAGCCATTAGGCCACGCGGCCCGATCGTGTTTGTTGAAGGACTAGGGTGTCAGCAGTATCCATGAATGGATTCCAAGCCGGTATCTGGATTGGGATCCGCCTTGCTCAATCATGCGTTCGGTTCGAGTTTGGGTTGTTGATGTGCTACAGACTTTCAAGGCTATGGTGAGGCTGGACCTAAAGTTTGTCTACATTGAGTTTGCGTTGGCGGGCCTATGCACTGAGTTTCTCGAGTACATTGCTTGTTTCACATGCCTCAACTCAAAAGGCATTGACAGTGAAGAAGATATTGGTGCTTGAACCCAACGAGAGTACGTAGCAAGCTACTGTACCATTACATGCACAAATAAATCTAATAATAACATCCATACGCTGTTCTGATCCGTCATTTCCTTCCAGCCTTACCTTCGCTCACTCTTCACGCTCTATGAGTCTATATGTTTCTAGGGTCGCCGATTACCCTGAACTGAACTCAAAAACGTCAGCACTACAGCAGCACCGGTCGGCTCGGGCGGTATGGATTGTATTGGATATCGGTAGTATTTCTGAATGCGATTGCATCTTCACCTCAAGTCGTAACGCGATGTGATGAGATGGTTGTGTGATAAGACTTGGCTGTCATGACGTCTTGTGAAGATACGATGTGTTGACAGGCGGGGTCTGTTCCATTCAGCGATGAACCGCAACACACCATTCCATGTTTGATTAACAGAGTAGCCTCTCCTCAAGATACTCTAGATACTGTATAATATGTAAATCTCATCTGTTCGTAAGTCTCCAGCTTAACCCAAGTTCAACACTCTTCTTTACAGTTATCACCACCAACTTAACTGATCCTTCAAAACAAACCCCGACTTCCGAACCTCGTCCTCCACAGTCACCCCCGGCCCATCGCCTCTTCATGAGAGCAATTGCGTCAGGAACAGCTCGATGGCAGCATTGCCGCGCCCGATGGCACAATGCGCCAGACCCAACCAATCACCGCACCCACACAGCACGCAATTCCGAGCCTTGCCCCTCTGGGGTCAAGTGAGGGGCTGATGATGGTGGGGGGGACACGCTTTTTAGTGAGGGGGTGCTGTATCTGTATCGCGATGCTTCCATTTTTTGGCGGGGTTGTCATGATGGGCTTTTAGGACTTCATTAAGAGGGTTAGAGATATTATGACTGGGATAGCTTGCGTAACTGAGTAATTGTATAGTCAAAAGAGGTAAATATGTGTTAGTTACTGGAGAATAGAGTGCTTGAGGATTGGGATATTCAGGGTCTGAGCGGTTGGTTACCGTTGCAACGCCAACACCAACATCCGAGCCCCCCCAAGCTTGGCTTTCCAATCACCAATATCACTACCCTCGTGGCGTATTCAAGTTACCCTGTCCAAACAAGATCGCCCGTCATCTTAGCTTAATAACGCAAACCTCCTTCCAATCTGCCCTGCTCCAACAAGGTGCAAGCTAGCTCCCTCCCCAAGAAACCACATCTTCCTATATAATCCCCCCCTCTCCACCCCTCCCTCCAAGCAAACACCTTCTCCTCTTCATATTTCTTCTCACAATCACTCAACAACAACAAAACACAAAAAATGTCTGCTCCCGCTCCCCTTCGTCTGGGCTCTATCGCCCCCAACTTCCAGGCCGAGACCACAAAGGGCAAGATTGACTTCCACGAGTTCATCGGCGACAACTGGGTCATTCTCTTCTCTCACCCCGAGGACTACACCCCCGTCTGCACCACTGAGCTCGGTGCTTTCGCCAAGCTTCAGCCTGAGTTCACCAAGCGTGGTGTCAAGCTGATTGGTCTCTCTGCCAACACCATTGAGTCCCACGAGGGATGGATCAAGGATATTGGTGAGGTTACTGGCGGCAACGTCGAGTTCCCCATCATTGGCGACAAGCAGCGCCAGGTTTCTCTCCTCTACGACATGTAAGTCTACACTCCATGAGATCTAGTTATGAGCAGAGCTGATATTGTGTAGGATCGACCAGCAGGATGCTACCAACGTCGATGAAAAGGGTATCGCCTTCACCATCCGATCCGTCTTCATCATCGACCCCAAGAAGACCATCCGCACCATCTTCTCCTACCCCGCCTCCACCGGCCGTAACGCCGCCGAGGTCCTCCGCGTCATCGACTCCCTCCAGACCGGTGACAAGTACCGCATCACTACCCCTATCAACTGGGTCCCCGGTGAGGACGTCATCGTCCACCCCTCGGTCAAGAACGAAGAGGCCAAGACCCTCTTCCCCGACTTCCGCATCGTCAAGCCTTACCTCCGATTCACCCCTCTCTCCAAGGACAAGGTCCTTCCCCCTCAGTAAATTTAATTACAAAAGAAAAAAGCGGTTTAATATTATGATACCTTTGCAGATGAGCGCAAAATAGGACGGGGATTTAGTACGCCATGAGATTGAGGCCTTGTGATGGAACGACCGGTCCGGAATAGATTAGTCTAGATTTGAGCCATTTGTGATAGCTCTGAGATGAAATAAATGAAGAAATGATCAAGTTATCCGAGTCCGTCTCCGTGAAATCATGAGAACTCGCATTCATTGTTGACACGTCCCCCATGCGACGATGTTATTTCTGATGGCGGGGTTTCGGGCCATCGGTCACCGATACCGGCATCAAGCTTCCAGGGTCCACACAAGCTTATGAATCCATCATAGCCTCGGCGGCATGAAAGTCGGGCTGAGTATCATGACTTCAAGAAAGCGACCGTTCATCAAGCTGTATATTTTGAAGTGGTGTATGCTTCAGATCTTTAGCTTTGAGACCGATGCCTCTAATTACTTGTCCTGCATACACAGGGTACCCATAGCTGTATCTGAAGAAGGCATTGCATAAGGAACGTTGGTATGTTTGCAGCTCTGTCGGTTTGCTTCTAGTGTTAAGATATATGATTCTTGTATGTACCGCCAACGAAAACGTTGTCTTGTTGTACTGCGACAGAATAACCAACTCGAACCAGACTCTATTGCCCCAGTGCTTCAAGCTCACTTCTTCACGAACTCAATCTTCCTCGCCAACCAACATCCAATCGTCACTCCAGTAACACCACCCGTCTCGTCTCGATGGAATACGAGCGTCCAGTCCCCAGGAGGCTTCGCATCCATACCTCTCGGGTTCGCAAGGGCCCAGACGTCCCCTCCAAGATATCTCATGAACTGAGCTGGGCTATGACCCAAGAATCCCTCAAACGTACCAAACATGAGTCCACCTTGGTCCACGCAGTGGAATGTTGAGCCAATCTCTTCGGAGTAAAAGTCTCCCGTGAAAACTGAGTTGTCAACGGGTGTGTCGTCAATCTTGAGGCGCTTTGCGTTTAGGGTTCTGTTCTCCTTCAAGCGGTGAATGCGAAGATTGTCCCCATCGACCACAGCTACCATCGCACGAGATTCTCCGCGCTCAGGGTCCGTCAGATTGACGGGCTCAGCATAGTTGGCGTAGTTTAACACGATCTGTCCCTTTTTACCATTCTTGATCGTGACAGCCAGTTGAGTTCCGTCGTCAAGATAGATACCCGGCCAGGCAGGTGATGCATCAACAATTGTAGGCGGCGGAGGCTTTTGAAGAGCCAAAGTAGTCTGGATGATATGTTCGACAAGTGTAGCAGCATCAGCTTCGTGGTTGAACATGGCCACAACTGAAAGACGCTCTTCTGGGACATGAGCTCGATAAAGTCTGAAACCACGAAGAGCGCCGCCGTGGCCGATTCCAGATACACTGCCGTATTGACTGTGACCAAGACCCTGGGAGTATATCGAAGGAACACCGTCTGTGAAAGACGTAGGCTTGAAGATTGCGCGGTACCAGCTGGTAGGATCGAACAGGCTACGATCGAGGAACGACTCGTAAGCGATCATGTCACCGAGTGAAGCGATGATACCTGCGTCGCCAGCCCACTCGATGCGGTTCTCGGCGGGAATATAACCTCTGTCCTCATCGCCCTCATATCCAACGCAAGGCGGTGGGAGTTTCGCCGTGTCTGCACCAAGCTGAGCAGTCTTCATACCAGCCGGTCCAAAGATTCGTGCATTAAGGAGATCCGAGAGCGACTCCCCGGTAGTAGCTTCGACGACACGTGCTACAATGTTGAAGTTGGTGTTGCAGTAAGAGTACTCCGTTCCGGGTGTGAAATGGGTCGACTTGATCGTCTTCAACACCTTCTCATTGTGCTCAGAAATCGAGTAAGGATCCTCAGGCTTCGCACCCCATAGTAGCGTAACAGCCCAGTAGTCGCGAATGCCAGATCGATTGTTACACAAATGGTCAATCTTCAACTCCCCAGTCTTGGCAAGCTCCGGAAGAATCTCTTTCAACTTCTCCTCAAACTGCGTCTTCACGTCTCCCTTCTCCGCCAATTTCGGCGTGGGGTTCTTTTCTAGGTCTGCGACCAATCCACAGAGCATCTGTTTTGAGATCGAGCATATGGGAATCAGCGTATCATCCGTCATGGGGATTCTGCGGTTGAAGTCGGCGTAACCCCAGACGCGCTGATCAACAAGGGCTCCATCTGAGAGGACGGCGACAGCGCCGCCTGGACCGCGGATGCGGGCTGGGATCGCCTTGAGGATATCTTGGACTATTTCCTTTGACACGGGCATTTTGTGATGACGGTGTTGCTGGTGATGAGTGCGGGGTTGAAATTGAGCGAGACCACATTATACGGGAGCCAGTGTCGTAATTGGAAGGTGGGACAACATGCACTTTGATAACGCATCAACTACGAAGCTCATCATGATAGGTGCCTCGATTGCATCGCGACCATCAAATATCGAAATATCATCACCTTCTTGTTGACGGGAGTGTAGGATCTCAACGCAGTTGCCTCGTGAACTTGTTTGCTCAATTGCTGGGTCTGGACTGAGCTAACCTGTAGCTATCATACATCATCCTTGCTGCCACAACCCAGCTAGTCTTATTTGCCACTCGATATGGCATTCTCGTGCAAGGCACTCATAATCGTATGAATTATAGCTAGAGATTGATCTACAGGCATGAAACTCCCAACCGAGAAAGCCACAGCTGACTCGGAGCTTCGTTGAGCCGCGGATAAGCATAACGATCATCAGACGTCCAGGTGACAGTTGGGCGCACGACGTGCCAAGGAAATAAGTCGCCAGTTATATGATACAATCTAAGGAACCAACCAAATCCCTGCTATGTATCAGGCTTCTTCGATGAGTCTCGGTAACAACTGACCAAGCCCAATGTGGTCCATGGCCTCAGTTCCTCTTCATGGCTAAGACCGTGCTTTATCGACGTAGGATTCACTACCCTGAAACAAAACATTGACTGTATGGAGTCTAGTTGAAGCTCGAAATAGCTGTTCTGATTTCGTCTACAAGTCCATTCGTTGAAGGCATCAAGAGCCCTTGATGGTTACCTCAAAGAGATAACACAGACAGAGCATTGAAGCTCAAATCATTAGCGGGCGAAAACCCCCGCTCCTACGTTATTTCACAATATAAAGTACTTTGAGTTCCATCAAGTCCTTCGCATCTTGTACATAGGATATGTGAGAGGCAGTTCGTGTTGTATCCTTGTCATCTGCTTGATCATAATAGCGTGGCATAAGCAGCCACAACTACCACGTTCAAATCACATAACACACATTATGGATCTGGGATATTGAATACTGAAACTAACTATCATAGCAAGCAAACAATAGCTAGTTAGTTTCCTCTTGTCAAATGTGCCCGGCCAGCCACTGACCGGACCAAAACCTCCACACATTCAGATCTGGTGGTTGGACCGGACCTAGCAAACAAACTTCGGAAACGGGGCAGATCCATCATGGCGGCAGCGTAATGGTGATCTATGGGGAGACTCGAAGTCTTCGAGTCAAGGTCCCGCTGGTGACATCCCGTTCCGTCAGCACCCATGTACCATTGGTACGATCAATCATTATCTCGAGGCATGTATTTGTGGTGCGACCGGGGAAAAGAGCCCATTGAAGAGGTAATACTGAGAAAGTCATGGACCAAGACGCGGATCTTGGTGATATGTTGGTACTCCTGACTCTGTAAGGTCAGGGGCGTTTCGCGATGCCTGTGAACGACTTCATGGCTGGTGGATCACTAATCATAAGCCAAGAATATCCTCAACGGACGCCGTTGGAATGTCGCGCTCTTGTATCCCCGCATCCAACTTTATCTGAATCTACGGCCCGAGCAGGTCGATTAACCTCAATCGTTCCAATTGTGGCTCCTCATGTTGTCATTCACTGGTTTTCAGTATGTGGTGTATGTTGCCTCACAACGATTGAATTGGGCACTAATACAGGGCACGAGAGAGCCTTCTTGAAGTTCAGTGATGGATTAGAAACCCTTCAAGGCTGAGACGTCAACAATGGTACCGGCAAAGAAACACAGCAAGGTATAAAGATTGGACAAGCTTCGTATACCATGATGTACTCAGCGGTTTTTGCTTCGCCCCATCTAACGTTAGAGCAAACTCCACCCTGGAGGGATCTTAAGCATAGAATGTCACTGTGGTTTCGAACTCGGGAGTAATCAAATAACAAGAACTCACCCGTTGGTTTTATGTGCAATCGACAATTTCTGAACGCGCTAGACAAGTTGTCTCCTTGCCCATGTTGGTTGGTGATGACATTTCACGAACCCAGCTATCTGGGTTCAAAACAGGGGACCCCATGTCACTAAAAGGCCCAGCTCCTTCCACTAGCCTTCTAGGCGCTGTCAAGTATTTTGTTAGGGGGGCCCCGTCGATTTGACGCGGTTAGAACCTGGGACCGTGGTGATGGTTCTGAATTGACCCTTGACGATAATTCTCCTCTACCATGATTTTTCTAACATTAAGGACGAAGCGGTGACAAGCCGTTTCTATAAGACCTGGAGCTATAGTAATAAAAAGTGCTTGCTATTATTACCAGGCATTCATTATGTCGATCCCAGTTCTTCCCCCTGAGCCGCGTGTTTGTGGTTGTGTCTCCATTAGTGCTCAGTCAGCAAAGGTCTAAAGACCCAGGGCAGTGGCAGTGGAGGAGGGTTGTGTTGGGCGATTCGCTTGCAAATGTGCCGCAGTTGGGTCGATTATGCAGTCGCTGGAGTGGAGGGTACCATTGGTTGGTTCGTCCCAACTCGAAGCGCTTGAGCAGAATGTCATGTTACCTCGACTCCTGAATCTATCAGCAGTCACAGAAAGAAAAAAGAGACGGAATTTCCCGACCAGAGGAAAAGAATATCTCCGCGGGAGTTTTTACAACGTGGTCTATCTGAAACATCCCCATCGAAACCCCTTTGTCGTCATAGTCGATCTCGTTCTCAAGCATTCGGTTCCAGAAGCTTTGCCGTGTCCCCTGTATCCGAAACCAAGCCTGCGCCAGGAGCTAATAAACTTTGGCCTAAGTTGACAACTGTCGACAGCCCAAGGATCCGCTTCCACTTTATAGGGGACCATTACGAGAGACATTCAAAGGCTGCAGATGCAGGTGCAAGAATTGAGCATCAAACAAACATAGAAACAATACGTGTGTACAATCAAAAGATACGAAACAGAATATGCATATTTGCCAAGTATTATATGGTGCGCTCTATTCTCAGCGTCACATGCATCACTCCATAGGCCACACCACACTCACTATCTTTTTGAACCCCTCTCCTTAACTTTTGGTGTCCGTGCACCCCACTCAGCTGCCAAATGCCCTGTCCCCTTGTCAACTCCAGTCTTTCCACCTTGACCTTGACACTGCATTGGTTCAATCCCCTTCATCACGACTTCAGGGCCTCTGTCCCTGGCATATGCCGGCCCAGTCACCACGCAAGGAGGAATAAAGAAAAAAAAAAGACGGGAGAGAGGAGCCATACATACATACTGCGCCGTGCGTGGTGCGTGCCACTCACTGCTCTCCTTGCATTGCATATCTGCAGGTGACTTGGGTTACGGTTACGGTTACGTTTACGGCTTCTGATTCTGGACTGGACCGTTCTGTTTCTCCAACCTCCTGAACCCTACCTACCGCTTCCCTATCCGTATCCGTACATCACCAGTTTTCTCTCTCTCTCCTTGCGACTCACACGAAATTAACGACCTAGCCTTGGCTACCCAGCATCTAGTTACTGTACGTACGCCATCTTCCGTCTCCATCGTCTCCTCCTCTGTCCCTTGGCCTTTTTCGTCTTCCCTGGCCTCCACCGCGTGGCCCTACCCTTGTCCTATCCTGTCTTGTCGTGTCCGTCCCGCCCCGTCCCTGTCGTTCTTATCCTCCTTTGGTTGACCATCTCGGTCCTGTCTCCAGACGGAGCCTCTTCCCCCGCGACCAACAACCGCCACGACTCTATCCGCCCGCCCGCTACTCTCCTCGTTTAGTGCTCCTTGTATCTCGTTGACGTGACCTTGACGAACGCTTCAGTCCTTCCACGTTTTCTGATCAGCGTCCGGCTCCTCGCAATCCCCTCCCTGGCCCTGTCCATCTGGCCTGGCCCTGTTGTGAAGTGACCTCGGGACCCAGTCTTTGGCGGTGACGCCCCTGTTCTCTTCTCACCGGATCGAACTCACGATCTCCAGCGCAACGTCTCGGGCGTTTCCATTGCCTTGGCTCCCGTTGCCTCTGGCCTGGGTCCTCGACTACTGCTGCTGCTGCTGCGTCTACTTCCTATTTGGTAAGCCCTTTGTTCAAGCTCCTTTACTCCTCCCCGCCCATCGCAAACTGTTGCACTTCAATCGCCTCATGTTTCGCTATTCACGATCCTCAAGCAGAGCATCATGGTTGATTCTCCAGAACTAACAATCCGTCAGGATTCAGCAGGCGACGAACCTCCTTCTCGTTTCCCCGATCTCGTTAACGACGAAAAGCCGACCGGCCGATATACCCCCGATCTTCTTGCTGGCGTCTATCGAGGAATTCGAAAGCTACCTTCAGTCAAGCTCTCGAGAAGTCCTTCACGGTTGCACTTAAAGAGCTCATCCGGAAGTCTACACTCCGCTCATTCCTCCACCTCGAGTGCACCCCCCGCAAGCGAAGCGCCTCCTCAGCATGCTCGAAACTTGACCCTTCAGTACAGTCTGTCGAAGCCTCTACCGCGGTCGCCGCCGTATCAAGAATCTATACATCCTCAAGATTCGACCACCCCCAATCTACCTAGTGTGCCAGAGGGGCAGATTCCTTCACCCAAGTTCTTCGATCTGTCACCTTCGACCTCACCACTACCGACACCGCCCCCGAAGACAGAAAGTTTCTTTGATAGCCGATCAAGCACTATGGAGTCAGCATCTGCGCCACCCCAGCACCCATATGGCGCCCACGAAGCCAATAATAGCATGAGCAGTGCGTCGAGTGCCTCCAGATATGACTCGCAAGAACAGCCCGACGGCCTGAAGCCCAGAGGTACTGGATCAGCTTCTGCTGGTCCATCACCCAACGTCGCTCAACGGGCAACCCCTGTAGGCGGACCTTCCAATGGCCCTTCAACACATTTGTCCGGTCTTATGTGCAATGTTCACCGGACGACTGGACGTGAGCCCCATGCCCTAGTCGGGGCTACAACTACCATCCTGGGCGACAAGCTCTATGTGTTTGGAGGCCGGATCCTGTCTAGAAGCCGACCTGCGCCTCTAACATCGGATATGTACGAGTTGGATCTGATTCGTCGACACTGGACGAAGCTGGAAACAACAGGCGACGTTCCACCACCTCGATACTTCCACTCCATGTGCGCTTTGGGCGACACCAAGATGGTTTGTTACGGTGGCATGTCACCTGCCCCTAACCAGCCGCCTGGCGGTGACCAGCAGCAACCCGAAATCACTGTCATGTCTGATATCTACATCTACGACGCCAACACCAGAGCCTGGACCTTTATTCCGACTCAAGACCCTCCCCAGGGCCGCTACGCCCATTGCGCCTGTATTCTTCCTTCATCCGCCACCTTTTCGTCGCACCGCGCTCCTCTTTCTGCTCTACAACATAATCCTTCGACTGGCAACCCTAATGAGGGCCGAATCGGCATTAATATTGATGGTTCAGGTGGTGCAGAAATGGTCATCGTTGGTGGACAGGACGGCAGGAACAACTACATTGAGCAGATCAGCGTCTTCAACTTGCGAAGCTTGAAATGGACCTCAACACAGCCTCTGGATAGAAGCTGGGGCGCATATAGGAGTGTGACTGCCCCTCTTCCACCTTCAGTGGCTTCTAAACTCGGCCGACGGCAATCGAACGGTATGCAACGCCATGATGGAGGTATCAGCCAAGAAGCTCGTGAACCAGGAGCTTCGATGTTGATTTACTGCAATTATAATTTCTTGGACGTTAAGCTCGAGCTACAAATCCGGGCCCCAGACGGTACTCTCACAGAGCGGCCAATGTCAGGCAACTATTCACCACCAGGATTGCGATTCCCGAACGGCGGAGTTATTGATACCCATTTTGTCGTCAGTGGCACGTACCTAACCTCATCTCGACAAGAGTATGCGCTCTGGGCTCTGGATCTGCGAACCTTGACATGGAGCCGTATCGATGCTGGAGGAAGTGTGTTCAGCCAAGGAAGCTGGAATCGTGGAGTTTTATGGAACCGCCGAAATACATTTGTGATCTTGGGCAACAGGAAAAGGAGTCTCGTCGATGACTATAATCATAGACGTATCAACTTTTCCAATGTGTGCATGGTCGAGCTGGAAGCGTTTGGCTTTTACGACAATCCCCGCAAGACAAGCCCACTTTCAGGTTTCATCTCAGCCAGCAGCCCTTATGCTGGGCCTGGTCTGAGTTTGGCGCGCAAAGCAGGATACACAGCGGGTGGACGATACCACTCAAGGGCGAGCGAGGAGCTTGGTGAGAAGTCATTCGCCATGCGCGAACTTGCCGATATGGATATTCTGTGCATCGGTGGCGAGCGTATCCCAGTCAACTCGAGAATTGTCGGACGACGATGGGGACCTTACTTTGTGCAACTTCTACGGGAGGGAACGGCGACACAGGATGGGAGCGATGCCATGACCCTTCGATCTGGTCTCTCAAGCAACCCCTTACGCGCGTCAGCTATCACAATCACACCAAACTCGAGGGTGGCCGACAGCTCATCGTCCATGATCAGCACTGTTGGCTCATCACTGAGCTCTTCTGGTGCCCCTCCAAGCACCGCGGCATCAAGTTTCACCACAGGCGCCATGAGCCATGAGGCCAACCCGACGAACATTAACGCGGCGCCTACACCTCACTCACTACCGCCAAACTCACGACCGAGATGTCTTTACCTCCCACACACATATCTTACGATCCAGGCGCTGCTTCATTTCCTCTACACGAGCTCTCTCCCACCTCCGACATCTCCTCTTTGCACCCCCCAGATCCTTTGCTCGCTACTCCAGATCGCCCGACCGTACCGTATTGACGGACTATTGGAGGCTGTAGTCGAGCGACTTCACGCCTTGCTCGACAGTCGCAACGCTGCGGCTGTTTTCAATGCTACTGCCATGGCAGCTGGCGGTGGCCGAGGCATTGATGGATCCCTCAACCCCAATTTCTTTGTTGGAACTCTGGATCCTGTGGGCTCGCCTACTAACACTTCCGACTTTTCTCTGGGACATACCCCTGGCGACAGTTTCTCATCGGATCTTCAGACTCGTACTGAGGGCCTAACGCTCAACACCAATGTGCAACAACTGAGCAGACCTTCCAGCGATGAGCTATCTGCTACAACAAGCCAGAGCGGTTCAGAGTGGAGTTCCTCGGAGATTGGTGGCAGCGAACGCGACAACTTTGTATGGAATGGTGAACTAAGCAGTGTAATTGGCCTACAGAAGCGAGGCCTTCGAGGCTTGATGGAGGGTAGGAGGATGAGAGAACGAACAGGTACAGCAGCTGGTGGAAACGGCATGGGGCCAAGCTACACAAGCGGACAAGGCCAACAGCGTGTTGGTCTGGGAATAGCAGGATCATAAGCTGACCAAGGCGACTTATGAAGCGGGCTAGGGATGGACTCGGCGAAAATATTGTGACATGTAATGAACCCAGTCACGATCTGTAGAAGAGGTGGATTTTGTAGGAGCGTATATGAAGCATTGATGGACATAACACTTGATAGTAGATAGCATTATCATCACGTTTGATGAGTTCATTTGTTAACATTCACCAAACTTCGATCCTGTTTCCTATGAGCCATTCTATACAACGATACTTGAAATCATGCTAATGAACTATACAATGGGTATCCGATCTATATGCAACTTCTTACAGCTTTGCCTTTCCACCCTGAAGTTCTCCCCAATCCTTCTCCGTAAAAGGTACATAGCTCTCCCCCTTGAGCCAGTAAATCTCCCCAAGACTCTTATCGCCAGTTGGATCAACACCTGCTTCTCGCAGCGCATGTTTCTGCTGCTTCATAGTCCCCGTGATCTGTCCACCGCCGAGCTCACTCATGATTCTCAAGAACAACGGTCTCGCGAACTTGGGCAACTCAGCGCTCACGTGGGTAGCAATATCCTGCATTGTCTCTGCAGTAGGATCAGAGGACAAGTGGACTGCTGCACAGCCTGCTCTTCCGTCGTGATGAGGGAGCGATACACCGTAGACGTTTGCTTCTTTGACGGAGGGGTGTTTACACAGTGCATCGCTTACTTCAGCGGTGGAAACATTCTCGCCCTTCCAGCGGAATGTATCGCCTATACGATCGTGGAAGTAAATGCGTCCATCGCTATCCCACCTCACGACATCGCCTGTGCGAAACCAGGTATCGCCTTTGCTAAACACGTCGCGAAGAACTTTTGCTTCTGTAGCTGCGCGATTGTTGTAGTAGCCTTGGAAGCGACCAAATGGGTTTCCTGACGGTAGGCGGAAGAGCATTTCGCCTGGTTCGCCGGTACGAGCTTTGTAGCAGCGCCCTGTGTCAGGATTGCGCTTGGGAAGATCAGTTTCCCAATCGACTTCCACCAAAGCGACGGAGAAGCTCATGATGAGGTTGTATACCCAGCCATTGCGACCGATTGCGCCAGCGGCGTAATCGTTTTTGCTGAGGTTGAAGGTCGCAAACGTTCCTTCTGTGGCAGCGTAGAATTCACAGATTCCTTCAACGCCAAAACGTTCTTTGAATTCATTCCAGATGTCTGGTCTTAATCCGTTTCCAAAGGCGACCTTGACGTTGTGCTTTTTGTCGAGACATTCACCTGTTTCAGGATCGTGCTGTGGTGGTGCAGCGAGCAAGTACCGCAGAGTCTCGCCGACGTAGAGGATTGAGGTTGCGCCTGAGTCGCGGACTTCATTCCAGAAAGTCTTGGTTGAGAACTTGCGACCTAGGGCTTGGGTGCTTCCTGAGAGGAGAGTTGCGCTGAAGGAAAAGATTGTTGCGGAGGAGTGATATAGGGGCATTGACTGGACGGTTAGCTTGGCTTGAGAAGAAGGGGCGAGGACTTACGGAGTACATGATGTCGCCTTTCGATCGGTCAAGGAGCTGTTCAGACATCGAACCAGCAACGATCAACTTTCCCCATGATACAATGGCAGCTTTGGGCATGCCAGTTGTACCAGACGTGTAAATGAGAATAGCCATGCTTGAAAGACTCTTCTCGGATCGGTCGGAGTCCGGCGCGCGGATACCTTCTGTCGCAGCGATTTGTGCTTCAACTTCAGGAGTATGAATGATGAAGCGAATGTCCTTCAGCTGATCACGAACGTCTTGTCCAACATTCTCCTTGACGTTAGGATCCACGATACATAACTTTGTCGTAGCAGCCTTCAAGCAATGAATCAACGAAGCTCCAGAGAGGTTATAGTTCAGAAACGCCGGCTTCGCTCCAATGCTCCAAAGGCCCAACCAAAGAAAGATATACGAATCCGAGTTTTGGAAGTCAAGCGCAACAATGTCGCCCTTCTTCACACCCTCGTTCTTAAGCCATTGGCCATACTTTAGCACCTGCTCGTAAACATCTCTATACGAAAGACGCTTTCCCTCGAATATGAGTAATGCGCGATCAGAAGTCGAAGAGTTGGTGGCTATGTTTTCGAGAAGGTAGTATAGATTCAGGCGATCGGTCCATTCGCGATAGTACATTCGTGAAGCGGCGGTGATTACGCAGCGCAGGAGGAAGAGGTCGTACCATGTTGACGATCGGGCGTTGAAGTATGCTAGCGATGCCGCGACCGCAGGGGCAGTTATTGAAAGCGGGACTAAACAGTTAGATTCTGATTGAGATTCAATTCGGTAGATCTACTCACGAGGCATTGTTGTGTAAGCAAAAGAAAGAGTTGATGATGAAGAAAGGGTCAAAGTCGCTTGATGTACGTGGGTCGATGGTCTGATAACGATAAGACAGACGGTGACGACAGCGCAAACTCCACTAAAGCACCGACGACCGAGAGTTTATATAAACGCTATAACTGCTTGGCATTCAAGTTTGTTGGTGGTTCATGAATGCTACAGGTTTCGCCAAGGGTGTACCAGCTGGCACTCCGATACGAGACAATTACCCCATTTGAACTAGATTTCTGCAACCTTGTTATAATTGAGGTTGTATGCGATTGTGATGCCTCGGCTGGGAATGAGGCGTAGCAAGTTGAGTTGATGCGGGGAGGATCTGGGGAAGTTTTGAGATATCAGAGGATGTAGTAAAAGATGGGATTGGGATTAGGGATCGTTAATGGCTCCTGGCGATCTGGTAACGATAGCGCCCGTTGCTAGACGCAGTCAGCACGGCCTTTGCAGGGGTTGATGTGTTGGATCGGCGCTGGAGGCAGTTGATCGATTACAGTGAAGAGAAGGGCTAGAACGGTTATGAAGAATAGAGTTTGTTCTTCTGTTTAAGCTAAATTTGGTAGGGTCACAAAGAAGACGTTAGGGGCTTTGGACGTTGTAAAGGTTGATTATCGAGGTGTATTGGTCCTGACACTGAGCGTAACCAGCCAATCTGACCCGTCAAACTTCCAATTGCTTATACAAGAGAAATTAACCTTCAAAAGAATAGTAAATATGTGAAATGGATCCAGTCGAAGAGCAAGACGTTCAGCTGCCAGCTTGAATGATTTAGATGGAGATGATCGGCATCGGGCCTTGAACTCCCCGACCTCACGTGATATCGTGATGTCGTGTAGCTAAGCTCCCCATCCGTCCACGCATCGATCCAAATCGACAGGGAGCTCTGATAAGAGCCTCTTCACCATCTCCATCTCAACCTCAATCAAAACGGCATAATGGCGCCCGGCGACGTCAAAGACACTTCTGCGGCGCCGTCCGCTCCGCCTCCCGAGAAACCATCCGACATTTACAGGAGAACCCGTATCGTCATCTCCTTTTGGTTGATAGTGCTGTGTCTGGGCGTGCCGATATGGTGGAAGACTACTACGATATACCGGGCGAATCTCCCTCTCGATAGGATGATGCAGTGGGCTGAGGGAAAGGTGAGTAAAAATCTGGGATGGTGATATGGTGTAGGTGGCTAATGAAGGGGTAGGCTTGTCGTCCTGTGTTTCCTCTTCAGATCTCTGTGAAGGCGGATGCGCTGCAGGATAACGAGGCGCAGAATCTGGTGCGGTTGACGCAGCATGCTCTTGACGACCATAACGACTTCTCGGGACATCATCTACGTCTTCAACTTGCTCCTAAGGGGGGCGCTTCGCCTTCGCCCGCCGCCGATGATGATTCCCATGTCGCACTCACGATCCAACTTGCGCCTGGCGAGAGCAACTCTGCTACGTTAGATCCCGACTCTGCTATTCTCAACATCGCATATCCCTCCAACGCGATCCCTTCCGCTTCGTCATCGTCTTCTGCACTCGCTACATACATCGCAAACGAGCTACAATCGACATTCTCCGAAGAACAGTCCATCATTTCATACCTCCTATCGACTTCCTCAGCGCCCGATGCGAAGCCCCAGGGATTGACCCCCGAGGTCGTCGATAGACTGTCAAAGCGAACTACACGATCCCTACGATACTCGCCAACATATCATCTTACCTTCTCCCTTTTCACCGCCGGCGCAGCACCAAGTACATGGGATATTGAGAAGGCGATCGAGGAGTACATGAAGCCCATGCTTGATGTGCTAGGCCCAATCCATAACTTTACAATTGATACTCAGGTCCAGCTGTATGCGACGCCTGGTGCTCAATCGCAGGTGTTGAGTAAAGAGGACCTAGCATCTTTCATCAATGCTGCTGAATGGCCTTTGTCTCCTTCAATTGCGGGTGCTCCGACCGTCAACTTTGTTATCTACATTGGCGACCAGAAGATTGGCCTTGATTCGGAGACAGAGACGTCACAGTCGTGGATGTTTCCCCAATGGGGCAGTGTATATCTTCTTTCACTCCCCGAGACAACGACGCATGTATCCAGCGAGACACTCAAGCAGCCAATGCTCACATTCACTGGACATTTGCTGTCACTCCTGGGTACACCTCAATCAGGGTCCCTCCCACTACGACTATCCACTCTCTCTCGCATCCGTTCTGCAGATCTTCTCCTCCGCGCCTCATCAACCCTCGGTTCTCTCGCCCGTCTGTCTCTCGCCCTCCCCTCAATCTCAATTCCCCACAGTGTCGCCGATGGAGTTGCTTCAACAATGGAGCATCTACAACAAGCATGTGCTAGTCTCGGCGCTCCCTCTGGACTCTTGCACGCTAGGATCGCAGAGGAAGAGGCAGAGCGAGCGTTTTTTGAGAAGAGCATGGTTGGACAGCTATACTTCCCTGATGAGCATAAGATAGCGGTGTATTTACCGCTGCTGGGACCGGTGGGTGTTCCATTGGTTATGGGACTTATTAATGAGCTTAGAGGGTGGATTCAGAGGAGGAGACAGAGGGTAAAGGATGCGGGAGAGAAGAAGGCCCAATGAGATTAGATATGATATAGACGATACCTATGTATGAGCATTAATAGCATGTTTTCCCTTGCTATCAGCGTTGTATGAGGCTTCTAACTTTTCAATCAGTGGCTTAAGCAGTGAGACCTTTATATCTGCTAATATAGAAGCTTCACTGTTTAAGCCTCTGTTTGAAAAGTTAAAAGCTCGATGGCCTTGTATAGGGCTAACGGTAAGCAAGGGAAGAGTGTGTTTCTTCTTATGTGCTTCCATCGACCGTCGTTGTGACATTTACGTGTAAGCCGTGGTTGAGGCGTGCTATTTTTACTTGTGATTGTCACGGATCTCGGCTCTTTTTCCCCGTCTGTGCGCCAGCTCTTCCATTGACGTAACGCCAGCTTATCTTACACAATCCCATGTCATCCACAATCTTTCCCATTTCCTGCTTCTCCAAACCCAATTGAACCCTCTCACCATGTCATGACACGGCCAAAATGCTTCCAGAACCAACACTCACACTAACCCTTCCCAGCATCCACGATGGTATCACCCTTGACTGTCGAATCTACCATCCTCTCTCACTGTCGGCGAACCCGAAAGCTCCAACATGGCTGAAACATGCTGCTGTGGTTGCTCATCCTTATGCGCCTATGGGAGGATGCTATGATGACCCTGTGGTTGGAGCGGCAGCTGCGCAGTTACTACGGAAGGGGTTCTTAGTAGGGACTTTTAACTTTCGGTAGGTGATTCATTGGTATGGGGAACTTGAGCTGATTGTGTAGAGGTGCACATGGATCTGCGGGTCGGACTTCATGGACTGCGAAACCTGAACGAGACGATTATGCTACCGTTGTCGCTTTTGTCCTACACTACGTTCACGACCTCGATCCCTTCCGACCGCACATCGACAATACCCTCCACAGCGAACCCTCCACGCCGACAAGGTTAGAAGCGCCGATTAGTCTCGACGCAGCTGTCACTTCAGCACCTCAACCACGACCAATCTTGCTTATGGGAGGTTACTCATACGGCGGAATGGTCGCAACGCTGATCCCACCCCTCGACGCAATTCTCCAGCCGTTCATATCGCCCATCGCAGGCTCCGACGCCGCAGAAGTTCGACTTCGAGCTGCCCATCTCGCTGAGCAGCAGAATATCGTGCTGGCGAGTGCCCGTGCCGCAATGATGGAGGGGTCAGCGCGGGGGAGGAGTAAGCGAGGTGTGAGAATTGGGGGCGATGAGAGTGGGAGTCCACGACGAAGTCATTCTAGTGCCAGGAGGAGCTTTTCGCTGGATGATGAGAGGTTTAGAAAGGGTGTTCACGATTTCATCGCCAAGGCTCGAGCTGGGAGACATTCGAGAAACGTTTCACAGAACCCGCCTACGACTGTCGTACCACCTGAGCCGGGAGAGCATCTCCCCCGTATTGCGGATCTCACCATGCCACGACCTGCTTACCTCATGATCTCACCTCCCCAAGGCGTGGTCACACACCTAGCGACCATGTCACTTCTTCCATCAGCGTTGGTAAAGAACAAAGACCCGCAGGATGTAGCGGCTGAAGAAAAGCTGGTTAGGAATCCGTCGCTGGTGATCTTTGGAGATGAGGATGGGTTTGCGCCTGTGGGGAAGTTTAGAAGTTGGAAGGCGAAGATGGAGGGGAAGATGGGATCGCAGTTTAGGGGGAGAGAGATTGAGACGGCGGGACATTTTTGGGTTGAGGAGGGGGTTTTGGATCAATTGAGGGAGAGGATTGGGGAGTTTGCTGATGAGTTACTTGCGGGATAGGATATTTACAGGCGTCTTCTTGGGATGTTGGAGTAATGAACTACTGGGCTTCACGGACAATTTGAATCTATAGTTGGTATGTAGCAAGGTACTGAGAGGGAAATGAGTAATGAATCAAGAGACAACATTTCAATAGCATGAAGCTGATTGCTGGTGGAACTGCTTATGAACACAGTAACAAGCGAGTTAACATGGTAAGTTGATCTTTAGATTATCTACTTGGCAACTTTATGGTTGAGCCACACACAACTAGATCTCGGTCTAATAATTCTCTACTCCTGGTGCTCAAGCTCTTGCGATTGCTCAGCCTTCTCAACGCGGCGCTCGAGGTCCTGGCCAGCGGCAAACTTGGCCTCATCCATAAGAGGGACGAACAATGGCGCTTCAGTGAAGAGATATCGCATCTCCTCAAGGGGTCGGTTGGCGGTCTCGGGGAGGATAGCCCAAAAGTACACGGCGTTGGTAAAGTTGCAGACCTAAATTATCAGCATGCGTTACAAGTGAGACTGAGGAGAAGAACTTACAATGAAGAGGATGTACCATCTCCAACCAATGCCGTGCTTGTCATCAAGAGCGACAGAGGTAGTCTGACCGATCATGGTGTTGAAAGCGAAGGACATCATAGTAGCCAACGACACACCCTTAGCACGGGTCTTCATGTCGAAGATTTCAGCGGGAATGATCCAAGACAAGGGACCACATGTAGCGCTGAAGGAAAAGTTGTAGATCCATGTTACAACGATGAAGCCCCATCCAGCGGCACCACCGCCAGTGTTCTCGGATCCAGGGGGGAAACTGGCGAGAAGAACAGTTGCGATGATGAAAGTGATGCAGTTGAGGATGTTACCGCCGATCAAAGGCCAGCGACGTCCGGTTCTATCAATGACGAGCATGCAAATGAACTGAGCGACCAGGGCGATGACGGACGAGATCATCTGGTATCGAAGGGTCTCGTCACCCTTGATTCCGATCTTGGCGTAAATTTCGACAGAGTAGTACTGAATAGCGCTAACACCAGTCATTTGCGCAGCGACTTGAACTGAGATAGCAAGCCACAGACGTCGGAAACACGACCTATCAGTGAAGAGCTCACTGTAGCTCTTGGCAGAGGCCTCATGCTCCATCGCAAGACGCTCCTGGATCTGGTCAAACTCGGCACGCACCCAAGTATCGTTGATATCGCCATGCGCGTGAAGTTTGGCGAGCGTTTGAAGACCCTCATCAGCACGGCCGTGGTCGATCAACCAACGAGGAGACTCGGGGAAGAAGAGGATCAGAGCGGCGAGAATCACGGCGGGCAGGTTCTGGATACCAAGGGGGATGCGCCATTGGCCCGAGTTGTCGTCGCCGATGCCAGTGTAAGTTCCGTAGCCGATGGCTGTGGCGACGAGGGCACCGATACCGAGCATGAATTGCTGGAGGGCTGTTACACGGCCACGAATGTCAGGATGGCAGAGCTCTCCTTGGTACACAGGTACGATCATGACCAGGAAACCGACACTGAGAGTGTTAGTTTGTATTATACGGAGGTTCTGGGGAGACATACCCAAGACCCGCGAGACAGCGGCCCGCGTAGAGGTAGTTGATGTGATCAGCAGCAGTCTGAAGACTACCACCCAGAATGAAGATCAAGGCACCGATCATGATTGTCCATTTTCTACCGAGGCGATCACCAGCATAACCAGCGAACATGGCACCAAAGAAAGCACCGCCCGTGAACACCGACACAACAGCACCACTGCACTCATTAGCTTCACTCTCATACAGCGAGGACATAGATGAACATACGTGGCATTGGGATCATCGCCAAACTTGCTCTTAAAGTTCCCAGAGGCAATGACCTCGGCAATCACACCGAGATCATAACCGTAGAGAAGAGAGCCTAGAGAGGCAAACACGGAAACGAGGAACTGATACCACTTTGGTGGAAGAGCCATGATGTCGATGATGGTGGGTTTATTTACTGATCAAACTGAGGGAGGAGGTTTAGTGGGTGTATTTATACATGTGAGTCCAAGGCATCATTGCAAGGGGGTCGTTCCGAGTACCCGAGCGCGTCAAGAGGAACTTTAGAAAAAGGATCATCCATCGAGACCCAAAGCAAGTTTGAGTCAACTATGTTTTTCTTCTCCATGGGGTGAGATAACTCTAGTTTGGCGAAATACGGGGTCTACAGCGGGTCATTGTCCCATGGGGATTTGACGAGGAGCGAGGCAAGCGATGTACCCAGTGGAGTTGATGTCTTTCACCTGTCAACGCGGAGATTATAAGAAACCCTGCGATCCCTTCCGATTGGAGCGCGCAGAAAGTGCGGCTCTGTACCGCTACGCGTACCGGTTTGTTTCTATGACTGGTGCGCAAAGTTTTCTGGTTCACTTACACAGGGTTAGGCGAAGCAGAGTCTCTAAAGTCAGTGGAGAAGAGCTTCCGGACTTGGATCTCCCGGCCGAGAAGGGTCTCGTGCTGCGGAGGAGGACAAGCGCGCCAATGGGAGGGGGAGAAAGGTGGGTTAAGAAACGGCTTATACAGGGTTTAAACAAGCGCGGTGACATGTTTGCGCCTGGTGCTATTGTCCAAGGTGAGGGGTTCGCCGTACTTGACCGTTAGTATGGAGATGGCGAGAATCAGGCATAAATTGGTTGACTTCTCTCTTCTTTGCTCTGTCAAATTTGTAAACAATCGTTGAGTTATTCTTGTGGACAAAGGTTAAAAATGGCTACGTTTACTCGCATTGCTGACGATGAGCGCCCCTCCATCTCAGTAGACCCCAGCGCCATCATCTCCAAGATTGAGGATAACATCTATGGCGGTTTCACAGAGTAAGTCCCCAGCCTCACTCTCAGCTGAGGAATCACAACCCTGACATACGTGGTACAGGCACATGGGTCGCTGCATCTACGGCGGCATCTACGACCCCGGAAATCCCCTGTCTGACGAGAATGGTTTCCGAAAGGATGTCATTGAGGCCTTCAAGGAGCTCAACTGTCCTGTTGTGAGATATCCTGGTGGTAACTTTGTTGCTACGTATCATTGGCTTGATGGTGTTGGGCCTAGGGAGAAGAGACCTGCTCGGTGAGTTACTCTTCATATGAGGAGGAATTGAGTAAGAGGCTGATGGAATAGACCTGAACTTGCGTGGATTGGGACAGAGACGAATGAGTTTGGTACAGATGAGTTTCTCAAGTGGTGTGAGGTTGTAGGCACTGAGCCTTACTTTGCTCTCAACTTTGGAACTGGTAAGTCTCACATTCCCTTCAAAGAAATAGTTACTAATTGAGTTCAGGTACTCTCGATGAAGGTCAGTCTCACCATCACTCTCTCAACACCAAATACTGACTCTCTTAGCTCTCGCATGGGTCGAGTACTGCAACTCCGACAGGCCAACCTACTACGCCAACCTCCGCCGTCAAAACGGCCGCGAGAAGCCCTACAACGTACCCCAGCCCCTCTCCGCTCTTCTCTGTTCCCTCACTAACACTCTCAGGTCAAATACTGGGCTCTCGGAAATGAGATGTACGGGCCCTGGCAAGTCGGACAGATGACAAAGGAGGACTACGCCAAGAAGGCCTACCAATGGGCCAAAGCCATCAAACTCCTCGACCCCAACGTCGAGCTTATTCTCTGCGGTGAAACAGGCCACAGCTCTTGGGACGCGTATGTCATCAAGGAGTGTATCAAATTTGACATTCACGGTCTGGGCGGAAGCACGACTGCTAGTCTTATTGATCAGCATAGCATTCACATTTACACTGCCAGTGAGGATCACTACAAGAACGCCACTGGTAAGTTCCCCCCTTCGGTTTGCGCAATGGAGGTACTAACGGTGTAGCCCCTCGTTCTGCTGAGCGTGCCATCGAGATCACAGCCGGTCTCATCGACCTCGCTCGCATCGAGAATAAAGTCCCCCCTTCGGTCCGCCGTCAAAAGATCTGCTTCGACGAGTGGAACGTATGGGATCCCGTGCGCGCCCCCGGCGAAGAAGGCGCCGAAGAGAAGTACAACCTCTCCGACGCCCTCGCCGTCGCAATCTGGCTCAACGTCTTTGTCCGTCAGTCCAAGCACATGGGCATGGCCAACATCGCCCAAAGCGTAAACGTCATTTCGCCCCTGATGACCACAAAAGACGGCCTCCTCAAGCAACCAACCTGGTGGTCTTTACTCCTCTACAGCAAGTACATGCGCGGCTCTACGATCGCCGTTAATGTTCGTGCGGGAGAGTATCAGGGGCCTACGCATCCGGAGTGGATCCGCGGTGCTATTGAGACGCCGTGGTTGGATGTTAGTGCTGCGCTTGATAAGGATGGTGTTGTTAACCTTGCTGTTGTGAATATTCATGAGGAGAAGGACTTTGAGACGGAGTTGAGGGGGTTGGCGGGTGGCAAGGAGGTGGAGGTTCATACTGTTAGTGGAAAGGACGTCAAGGTTGTCAACACTGCTGAGAAGGAGGAGGTTGGCATCAAGGAGTCCAAGTGGAATGGCGAGGGCTTGTTTACGTTCCCCAAGCACTCCTTTACTCTGCTGCGCTGGAAGCTGTAGACTTGGATAGATCGGATGGCTTGAATATAGAACAATAGATGTCAATTCATGATCTTTTCGCCATGTGGATATGACCTTGCTTTCTCGATGTTTTCTTGATCTTTCAAGCGTGCTACAAAATGGTTATATGTACTGAAGCTACCCAAATTTATTTGACCTTTAGAGGAGTCACCTAAACTTAGACCAGAAGCTTACATCTGGAGTCCTATTTCTCCTCTTGCTTGGTCTCCTCCGTACCATTCATAAGACTCTCTTTCTTTTCTCCCTTACTCTCAGCCTCAATGGCATCATTCTTAGCCTTCTCCATTAGTCTCTGTTGCTCCTCAACCCACTTCCCGGCAGCATCAACAGCCCCAATCGGATCCTCGTGCATAAGTAAATACCCCTGGATGGCCGCCGGACTAAACACCAGCGAGGGAACTAGCCTTGTGAATTCCTCCGCCAACGCAGCTACGGACTTTGTTGTGTCCAATGACTTCTCCGAAAGTTCCGTCGCTTGTTCGATCGACCCGACCTCGTCGTGGGAGGTTCCGTACATTAGTCTAAACAACTGAGTGATCGTTTCAGACGAAGCGAGGCCGAATTCAACAGAGAAGTCGACTCTTCCGGGACGCAACAAGGCCGGATCAATGTTTTCGGTGTGATTAGATGTCATCACCAGAACGCGACCTTCCTGTGCGCCTACACCGTCAATAACGTTGAGCAGGCCTGACAAAGAGATAGGTTCACGCATAGGCTTCGGCGGCCCATTATTTGTTTGGGTCTCCTGCTTCTTACGCTTGTTCGTCAAGCCCGCTGCATCGATATCCTCCAACAAAACAAGGCAGGTCCTAGGTAAATCGCGGAAGAGCGTTGCGAGACTATCTTCCGACAGGTTAGGCGAGCTGAGACTGATCATATAGATGTTGAGGCCCATCAGCCCAGCAGCAGCAAGCGTCAAACTCGTCTTTCCTGTGCCGGGCGGGCCTGAGAAGAGGTAGCCCCGTCGGTAGGGAATACCCCTCGTGGCGTACCAATTCTTAGTACGAGGGTTCAAGTATCGCGAAAGATCCTTGATGAGGCTCTGCTTGATGGTCTCATCGAGCGCAATAGTCGACATGGGCCGTGTTGGCTTGGACATACACTTTGTCCAAGAGAGTTCGTCTCCGAATGACTTGACTGCTCGATAGATGCTTGTGCGACCTCGTTGTTTCTCGAGGTATTCGATGCGCGCATTGTAGATGATGCGCTTGAGCACATCGGCGTTTCTACCAAGGCATGAAAGCTCAATCTTCTCCGGGCGTCGTGAGAACGGGGATGATTCCTGGCTTTCGACGGATCTTGTGAAGGAAATGAGGCGATTCTCATGCATGAAGAAATGCGTGCCCACAGAGGGTGTCCAGTGCAAAGGCCTCGCATTATACAGAGAAATCTTGGACCTCAACTCATCAAGACTAGCAGTCGGATCAACATCCTCAACATCATCAGCATCCCCATCACCCTGATTACTCGGCGACGGGATCAGCGAAAAGGGCTCATGGTCAAGGGTGCTCGACGCAAGAAGGCGATGATTGTTGCGCGAGAGCTTATGCCTCGCAACCCAGCTCATGACATAGTTAAAAATCTCATCGTGCGCTTTAATCTCGACACTCGAGATGAACTGTGACTTTGCTGCGCTGCCGACGGCTTGGAAGAGGTAGGGTGTGAGGTAGAGGAGGAATGCGACGGAGGGGAGGGTTGTGCCGCCGGGAAAGAGGGATTCTGCTAGGCTGCTGACTGAGCCTAGGGCGAGGAAGCTCTTTGTGCTGGGGGATGTGGTGTTGGTGGCCATGATGGATGATGCTGAGGGTGGGTTGAGGTCAGAGAGGGAATGGGGGTGATTATATATTTACTCTGACTGCCTTTTTTCGTCATTTACTCAGTCATTCACTTGTTATTCGGCGCATTTCATTCACTGCCTCTTTTGACGTAGGCGATGGCCAACAAGTCTCACCTGCATAAGGCGGTGCATCACGATCAATAGACCCCTGAGGTGACAAAAGAAACCGCCGATATATCTCAAGGCTTGTCAAAGCTCTTACAAGTTTGTGATCATTCCTTACATTTCTTAACGAATAGTAAGCACAGGAGATACCCTATACTTTTTTCCTTTTAACTTGGCTTGACTTCACTTATTTTATATGATGTTTGTGTAAGTTAATATGAGCGTATTCACGCCTCCAGACTTGGGTTTCTGTCACCCTTTGCCGTCCCATCCAAAGAGGCAGCCGTTAATGCAGCTGACCAACGGACCTGCATAACAGCCACTGTGCCTCACCACTAACTGTCCCTACAGCAGTAGACCACAAGGTCAGTGGCCCACGGTTTGCCTCTTTTTTACAGAATCGTCAAAGCCATTCCCGCAACTTGCACTGGATCCTTGTTAATCGCAGCCGAATCGGGGGTATTTTGCTATGGTGACCCCTCACAAGCTGCCCGTAAGTGGAGTTTAGGCAGATGAGGGGTGTTGAGGTATTCGGCCAGCCTTATCATCTCAGTTGAACAAGACTGGGATGCGATGCGATTAATTGGTCTGCTATCTGAAGATGGTGTTTTGTTGTCTTGGCGGAGTCATTTGGTTGATGCCTACCCTAGGCCAGCTGGCGAACCAGACCTAACCAGCTTTTCAACGATAGGCTCTTTAGAGATGGAGTGACAGGAAGTGGAAGATTGGTTACAAAATCTCATCAACACCAAGTTGCCTAATTACAACGATCTAAAATATCCTGTGACTTTTCAAGCATTCTACTTTTCCTTCGAGCCTTTGAGCCTCAGAAGCACCAAGGAATAGCATCAGTTGACCCGCAATTATCTGGGCTGTCTGAAACACGTTTTAACGTCTACGTCATCCCTTTGATAACCGTTGTGAAACATCGTGAACCTCATGAGGCGTGATTTTACTTCAGAGTTCAGCACGCAGACCCTCAGTTTTATGAGAAAAAAGAGAAATTAAGAATGGTATTCTCCAAAACACATGTGGTATCGGTCAGCTTTTCAGCCATGAGGTCTTGCAACGCTCACTCCATTCGCTAACACCCGAACACACTCAAACTCCTGACCATGACCATATAGAAGTGAAGTCCCAATACACTAACACAATACATGCTCCAGTGCGCCCATACACGCTTTTCATTATCGTCAGATCGTCTGACTATGATACATCTAGGTCATGATGTGATCTTGCACGGCATTCGAAGAGTTCAATAATCTCAGTTAGTTAAACCATTCATCCCTTGACGGGTCAATAACTTACCTTGTTGACTTCACTAACTACATCAATACCACTGTATCGCAGCTTAAACAACAAGCTATCCAGTCCCAGAGGACCCAGCCTCAACAGCGAGGCTATAAAGCTGTAATACTGCACATTGCGACATATTCCCCTCTCCTTCTCCTGCAGTTCCTGAAACTCAGCATACTCCTTCTCGAGCTGTCCCTTAATCTCAATCTCCCTATGCGTCGCCTTTTGAAATTCCTCCTCGATTTCCTTCTGCACATTACGTATCGTGGTCTCGCAGTGCTGCAGCCTCGAGGTGCGATTGAGCAGAATTCGTCTGTACTCATCAGACTCTGGGTCTACGTTTTGTTGTTCAAGGGTTTGCTTCACAAATGCCAGGCTCTCGATGATTTCTGCCTCTCTTGCCCGGAAGATCTTGAGGTTTTCGCATAGGGCTTGGAGTTTTCTGTTGGGGCCTTGCGTAGCTGCCATGGCGGACTCTGTGGCTTGGACTTTGGTTTTGGAGGTTGTGAGGAGCGGTGTGAGCTTTTCTCCTTCTGATTTTTCTTGGAGTTCTAGGAGTTCTAAACTTTTGATGATATCCTCTGGAGTTGAAAGGAGTGAAGGAGTTGATTCTGGTTGTGGCTATTATGACGAGTAAGTACGTGTTGACTCTAAGTTTCCAAAGATGATATACTTACCGAGTTCGAGTTTGATTCTGTAGCGTTTTCAGAAACAGGTTCGTGGACGGGCTCGTCAGAGTCGATCTGCATCTCTGTTTCTACTGACTCTCTGACGTGGGCTTCAGGCCGTTCAACAGTTTTAGAAGACTCCTCAGGTTGAGGTTGCACCGAGGCTTCAGACTCCATGCCTCCAGGTTGAGACTATGGCTTTGATTTAGGGGACTTGCAGTCCTCTCCCTTATCGGCGCTGGAGCTCCTGTATTCAGGGGAATCTGATACTGTTTCCACAAACATAGAGTCATCTTCCATCGTCGCGTCCACTTGATCTTCGTGGACGGTCGGACATGATGACTCCGCACGCGTAGCCCCTGGAGAATCCGCCGTGACCGTCGTGACACTCGACGCCCTCGAAACAGGAGAGGACGCCGACGCGTAGTCGGACACGACCGATGAGGAAGGCGGCGCCAGAGAAGCCCGTGACACAACACTTGGTGTCTCCGGCGGCGTATCCTCAACCACGACTGGCGTCGCGGCGGTATTCTCGCAGGGAACAGACACTTGCTGTTGCTTCTTATCTTTCTTGGTCTCGAGACCAAAATGCTTGAGGGCATTACTCAGATCACCTCTGCTGAGCTTTGGATTGTTCTTATCCCGCTCCCTTGCGGAGCGAAGCAGAGTGACTTTGAGATCATGACAAGTATCTCCGTTAAGATTGTACCTGCCCTGGTACCACCTGATCAGATCCCGCAGGTCCCTCATGATGGCGACAGTCCACCTCTCGGGCCCGAACGCTTTAGGCGTCCACACCCATGGCCACTGCGTCGTGAGGATCTCGATGTCTCTTGCGAGGGTCATGCGAGGATATGGAGGAGGGGCTTTCTTGTCAAGCTTCATCCTGATCTCTTCATCCGATAGGGGCTTGGGGTCAGATGTATATTTCAGTCCTCTCTTGATGCGTGGCGCATATGAATCCTTACTGCCGTAGGGTCTGCCTATACGGCGACGACGGGAAGAATCACTGGCTATTGCATTAGACATTCTGTTGCATGTGACGAAAATGCAGCTATAGATGACTTACTCTGAGGGGTATTTTCGATCGGTAGTTGCTGGAGTATACTCTCGCGTCAATACGGGTCATACCATCTTTCTATATGGCTCTATCAGTATCAAGACGTGTCAAAGAGGAGGTCGTGATGATGGCTGCAACCCTCACAACTCTAGTGATCAGCTAACTGGGACGTCAATATAGCATTCTAGATTCGTTCTTCACTAATGGCATTCTCTCATGACGCTGGGGTTTGAGACAAATGACCAGGTCCAAAGCCCAAACAGTGTAGGAAACGCGACTATATTCGCCTCGAACCAATATTTTAATGCCTCTGAGTTAGCCTTCATATCCACCAATCAAAAGATCAGAAACCATTAAAAGTATCACCCAAAGAGGCAATATCTCATGTCGAATTTGGGCATTCAATACAGTGCGTTGGAGTGAGTAATAGAGTTTCGAGTGAGCTGATCGATACGGCGAGTTTGATGGCCCCCCGCTATATAGCGAGATTAGCAGGAATGTCTTGGTTGATTTGATAAAATACAGACTACTGTCTTACACTAGAATTTCGTGGGCAGGTAGCGCGTTGGTGTCCGTGTTTTATTTGCTTCCCGAGACATGCCCAGCCGCACAGTGTGAGGCTGGCCTGTATCTATTGGAGGAAGATCAGTTGATCAGTGACACTAGCGGTCTGGCAAAAAGAAAAGAGACAGTGATAAGAGACGAGGCCTGAGTGATGCAACCAGAAGATGATGAGAAGAGGGGGAGAGAAGAGAAAAGTAGATGACATTGTGGAATATCGTGCGGGCGACTTGAGCGGGCTGAATGTTCGATACAGTGTTTATTTCACTGTGTAGACAAAACCGGGAGCGTGCCGCATTTTTGGAGATACCGCGATAATAAGCGCAGACTCACGATCACCAACCTTAGGACAAGATGCACAAGATGATCAGCATACACCAAGTTATGCTATTCTTCAGCCTCATTCATGATACTCTCCGCCATCTCAATCAACTCAACACCACTACCCTCCAGTCTACCCAATAACTTCGCCATCCCGCCCGGCCCCAACCTCACCAACGTCTCGACAACACTGCAATGTCTAACCTCCTCCAGAACCTCCTTCACACGACCCTCCAGCCTCTTCTCCTCATCCTCCAGGTCAACATCCCTCTGTTCAATCTGACCCAGCTCTTCTAAGACATCGGCGTTTGCCTGCGCTACTAATTCATCGCATTCTTCGAGCTGTGACGTGTACTGCTGTAGTGACTTTGCGAGATCGTCTTCTTTCATCATCATTTCTTCGTGGTGCTGTTCCACAAAGTTTCGAGCTTTGAGGATCTTTTCCCGTTCTGATTCGTAGGCTTTCATTTTGGAGCATAGTCTGTCAACTTTTGCGTTGATGTGGTTTATTTGTGTGGCTTCACTTGCTTGGATTGAAGTTGCGATCTCGTCCAGCGAATTGGTCACTTCTTCGAGCTCTTTGTGCTTTTGGGCGTGCAATGACTGTAAGGAATTAGCGATGTCTGTGATGGTCTGTTGACGAGGCTCGGTAGGCTCCGCTGTTCGTGCTCGCTTCGGGCTCAGTGAAGGTGACGGGGGCGTTCTTGATCGCTTTGCAGGTGCAGGAATGTCGACATATCCATCATCCTCATCCTCATCGCCAAAATGGTCAATGCCTGTATAGTCTAGCCATCCATCCTCATCTTCCTGCACGACCGGACTGGTTGAGCGCTTCAATCGCGTCACTGTTGTGTGCGCTGTGTGAATAACATCACGTCTGGCATTGTCGCTATCAGCGAAATAATCGCATGCCTCCACGACATCGCAGTTCTTCAAATGCGGGCGCCGTCGATCGCGCTTCATTGCGCATTCGCGCAGATAATTCCTGACAAACTGAAAGTCGTTCCGATGATCCTGAAAGCCTCGATAGATAATCCTAAAAAGCCTTCGCATACTCTCCAGAATCTCGATACCCCAGCTCTTCGGAGCGAAGCCTGCGACCAAGTCCCACGGCCACTGGCGCGACAGAAGGTAGACTGATCGAGCGGCATCGCCGACTCGTTTGCCCATCGTGGATTTGCGCATTCGCCAGCCCAATCTTAATGCGACGCGCTGGTCGGACATTATGTGAGAAGCAGTACTGCGAGGCCGTCCACGAGGCTTGGGCTTTCTGCATAATACGGATGTTGACGACTTGGGCGGTCGTCCCCGACGCTTTGGCTGGGTGGAGGGAAGCATCGAGACAAGCCCTATTTTTGAATCGGCGAGTTCATCATGGTCGATTGTCTGCGAGCGGCGAAGACTCCGACGCGTCGCGAAATTCATTGCGCGCTCGCGATTGTGCTGACAGTCTTTTTGGAGAAGTCAAGTATGAATGGAAGTCCCCTCATTAGGCCCGTTCCTCCTGGCGGGAGAGGCTGCCTACACCCCCAACTGAGTCAGACAGCTTTCAGCATTATGACCCCTATAAATATCAGCCACCAATTTTATTTCCCCAGCAACCCGGCAGTATCGAATAGTTTCAATCAAAGGTGAGACAGGTGAAGAAAAGAAAACCGTCAGATCATGGATGAGGATCTATGTGAATCGCTTTGCTACCAGATGAATGCTTTGAACAGTGTTAGGTGCAGCCTGGAGCTAGTGGCGTTTGTCTTAGTGGAATCTACAGTGCTAAAGATCGTGGGAAACGACTAACACGGATGAAGTGAGGACGACAAGCCATTTACCGGGATCAGAGTCATCTTATCTTATCATGCTTCGACACGCAGAAAAACAACAATGTCATCATCTATTGTAGAACAACCTGAAACATGCCATCTGCCTCTCTCCACGCCCAGCGACCTCTTTGCAAGGCCTTTCCAAGCGCTCTTGTTCCCCATTCTTGTACTCCCTCTCCCAATCTCCAAGCGGCAGTACATCTCCCCCAATCAGACATCCCCAGACCTCCCAAAATAGACACACTAAACCACTACTGGCGTCGCCTAATACCGTTAAACGCGCGCCTCCAACACCCGTGGCCAATTACACGACCCCTCCATATCCACACTACCTTATTTCTGGAGTCTTCTCAACACCAAGCCCTTTGTATCGTCTGTCTCTCGGCTCTGCTTTTTCGCCCAGCTTGTGTTTCTTTGTTTCATCTGCCGGTGTAACTATGATGCGCATCCTTGTCTTCCTTCCCGCGCTTGTGTTGCGCTCACACCATGCAGAAACCCCGTAGTAATTTCCCCAGGCGCCCTCATGGATCATCCACATATGCAAATCGGGTGGTTCTCGAGATCTGTGTTCCTGCTTTTAGCTTTCTAGCTTAAAAAATCTTCTTGCTTGTGTACTGGGACATACGGCGCTTGCTCAAACTTGGTAGTACGGATGAACACACTCTCTCCACCAAGATATCTCCATCTCGACTGTAACCGCCCACTCTCTTAGCCGCCCATGGCTCTCCCAAACAGCCGCTCTGCTGAGCCAATATCAGCAACCCATTCATGAGAAACTGCTTCTTTCAGACACGAGTGTGCTGTTTCATTGTCTCTGGATCTTGTTTCAGTCCCAGAGCCGCCCACCTTGAGATTGGTCTTTGTCCTCTCCCCGAGACCTTAAAGCTGCTTCATATCCGGCCTTCTAAGGACCTGTTCTCCATTCTTCAGACAAAACATCACTTTTCCATCTTTCCTAGGTTTCAATTTTTCCTTTCTTCTCTCGTTGTGGTTCTATCTTGGCGCTATCTCATCTGTCGCTTCTTGACCCGTCGTGCTTTAGTTTTCCTTTGACCCTCTCTCTACTACACTTGGACTTCTCGCTTGGACGAGGGATCCGTTTCTTTTTGGGCCGTCATCTCCAAGACCGATCAAGCATTACCAGGCCGGTTGACCCGGACCTATTCCTCTTTTCTACGCTTAATCCGTAATCTTGTTACAGGATTCACCTTGTGAATCCCCTCACTTCTCGTTTCTACACCCCCACTACTATTACTACTCTTTCTCCATGATGCCGAAACACTCTCGAGCTTCGAGCTCATCTCAGAACCGCTACAATGCGGGTATCCCAGTCTCTCTCGCCCCCTCTCCTATGTACAACCAGCAGCGCATGACCATGCCCAACTACTACGGCATGGGAACAACCGCCTCTTCTTCTATGCCTCTTCAGTCACAACCTCAACAACCTACATACGAACCCTACGCTACAACATCCGCGCCACCTGTCTCTGTCCCTGCCCCTGTTCAGACTAGACCCAGCTCGGGTGCTTGGGGAGCTGCAGATGACCAGCAACTTCTCACTGCGAGGATGCAAGGTCTGAACTGGCAACAGATCCAATCGAATTACTTCCCCTCCAAGACTCCCAATGCCTGCCGCAAGCGTCATGAGCGATTGTTGGAACGCAAGGGTGCTGATGATTGGGACAATCTCAAGCTTCAGCGTCTGGCGAAGGAGTACATGGCTATGAGAAAGGAGATCTGGAGTGGTCTCGCAGCTCGAACAGGCGAGAAGTGGAACGTAGTCGAAGCCAAGGTATGCTTTCTTCTTTGCTCCTCTCACAAGAACTTCTACTGACATACTCTTAGTGCATGTCGAATGGCCTCAAGAATCTGCAAAGCGCAGCCCGCGCCGCAGCCCGCCGCGACCGTCTCGAGTCCGGCGCTCTCTCAGGGTATGACGACGACAGCGGCATCTCCGGCATGGGCCTGACACCGGTTGACGAACTAGACGCATCCTATAGCAGCCCCGAGACCACCGCCTCGTCCGTCGTGGCCTCGGCCAACACGTCCTTCCAGCAGCTCCAGCCTCACCACATGGCCGCTGCCGTCCAGTACAGCCTCGGAGCCTATGCGCCAGGCTACGGCGGCCACGGCTACTCCTCGAGCGTGAGCTCCCAGGCGAGTGCGGGCCATCCCTACGGCCATCATGGTCACAGCCAGGGGAACAGCCCGCAATACATGACGCAGCGACCGCAGAGTTCGGATATGGGCATTGGGAATCTTATTAACCGTCCAGGAAGAGGTGTTTAAGCCTCACTACCTTTTCTCTTTTACACGCTTGTTTCACGACTTTTCAACAAAGCCTCATCGGAGGCTCTACCCAACCTCGCCGTCCATTCTTTTTGTCAATCCTTATAATCCAGCATACTGCATGGCGAGCAGCAAGGGGCTCACACGGTGTTTGGCGCTTTCAAGGCAGTTATAACGACAATAACGCAGGATATTTTGCTCTATGGACGTTACTTGCTTAATGTTTTTATTAGTATTCTTTCTTTGTCTGTGTTTGTTAAAATGGTGGTCAGGAGGAGTGGGAATGATCATGGCACATTTCCTTTGTATAACTAGAGATAGAGATACCACGACATGAGGTGCATGAGGATCTAGCAGCGCATTGTCTTTTGCAATCCATTTACGCATTCGCTATGAAGAAGTGTTTCGTCTTTGATGCCTTGCTATTAACAGAATCTACAGTGATGATATATGAGTGAGTTTCTTACTGTTGACAAAGCCAATGTGACAAATCTATTTCCCATCACAGATACAAGTGGTGTTACATATTCATTCGTTATCCTACACGTCACCGCACAGGCTTATTGTGCTGCAACTGGCTATTGGCTGTCTCCGCAGCCATGCCCATCATCTCGTCCAGTTCTTCCTCCTCCCACTCTCCCTCCTCTTCGCCAAAGACACTCCTCCAGACTCTACTCCACATTCCCTTCTTGTGTAACAAAGCGAGAATCATTATTCCAGGAAGATGCCATACACTCGCCCAGAAAAGACTCCTTGCGCTGCCTTGGTGACCCTCAAACCGCCAGAAGCGCACGGCTTCCTTGATAAGCCAGGCATTTATTGGCAAGCTTGTTACGGCAAAGGACCACTCTGTTACTCCTGCGGCGCAGAGAGATACGCAGAGGGGAATAAAAACGAAGCTGTATCGGAGAGCGACTCGGCCGTTTCGTGCGGGATTTGTCCATGCTAACATTCGAAGACCGGCCTTTTTGTACTCTTCACGAATGGGCCAGCTGAGCGCCATGAAGTGGGGGAATTGCCATGCGAAGAGAAAACCAGCCATGACCCAACCACCAATGGACGAACCGTCGGGAGAGAATAGAAGCTCACGCCATGAACCGTCCTTTGTAGCAGTCTCGCCAGCAGCCGCAGCCCAGCCCATCAGAGGAGGAATACCGCCTACCACCGCTCCGATCCAGGTGTTGAAAGACGTCACAGCCTTGAGAGGTGTGTATATTCCAGCGTAGATAACAATATTGGCGAACCCGAGTCCGGAAACAGTGGGGTTGACACCAAAATATAGGGCGCCTGTACCCAAAGCTCCAGCCAATACTGCGAACAGAACCGCGGCCCTTTGAGAAATGAGCTTTCGCACCAGTGGCCGATTTCGGGTTCGAGTCATCTTGGCATCCGTCGAAGGCTCATAAAGCATGTTTAGAGCATTGGCACTAGAAGAGCATAGTGTTGTGCCGATCGTGAGGAATAATAATGTTAAAGGACTCAAACTCGGTGTCTCGGTGGTACTCGGCGACAGCATTTCGGGAACGGGGTAAAGAGCGTACGTTGCCATAGCGGTAAGAACGACGAGCATTGTTAATCGGGGTTTCGAGAGGGAGAGACATGCGGAGAGGTAGCGGCGGAAAGAACTCGTTTGCGAAGCGGCGTGTGAAGCAAGGAGGGATGAAGCATCGGGAGGAAGTGGTTTTTCGCCTCGAGCTGCAGCGGCCGCAGCTTCAGCAGCAGCTTTCTCCCTCCGTTGAGCCTGTCGCCGTCGATGCGGTGCTAATTCCTGCTCCGGCTCCGTCTGCGTAGTATTCGTAGAAGATATCGTAGCCGCCGCAGCCGACGTGGATCTAATGCCATTGGCACGCCGTAGTATTACAAAATCGAGACATGTCGATCTATCAAACGATCTATTCGAGAGGAAAAACGAAGAGCCCTTCCACGGTGCAGGAGCGAGTATTCTAGGCGGCTGGAAGGCTGCGGCGGAGGACATGCACCGTCGGCTAGCGGGTGCGGCTGCAGCTGCATTGAGGAGGATCTTCTCCGCGGCGGGAAGGAGACATCGTGGTGGTCGCATTATGGCGTGGAGGTTGCGATTGGGTTCATGGCGGTGCTGGGCACGCCGGGTTGAACGGTGAATGGGGGAGCTGAGGAGCTGGGGAGCTGGGGAGCTGACTGGGAGTGGTTCGACGGTGATGCAACAGCAGATTCTTGATGCAATGGTGGATAACCCGATTGGGGAATCCTGGGGAAGAAAACGTGATTTATCACGTGTGAGAGCAGTTGGAGAAGAACCCCGCGGGCCTGTCGCTTGCTGTCATTCGAAATCCATGAATTCTTATTGAACGCCGTTAGACCCAATCAAAGTCATTACGATCCTCACTATTTCATCAAAGGTTGATCTTATGAAGCTCAATCTCAGCCTCATGAATTCTTGGGACCGTTTCTGAGTGGAATGACCGACAAGTGTCGGTAGCAACTCAATCGCCTCCCTCCACAACAAGTTCACAATCGGAGAGCCACTTCGACCCACGCGTTTCCACCACATGATCACAGCATCGTCTCTACATTGGCGTAGAAAGTTTTGACCCCATCAATTCAAGTGAATTGGATACGGAAATAGTGCTGTTTGGAGAGGAGAAACCCCTCTTGCCTCGCCCTTCTCGTCGTGGTAATTGCAGCCGAATGACATTCGAGAAACAAGCGTTTCGGGTAGCCAAGCCGAGCGAATGGCCGCCAAAGTTTCCGTCATGTCTAATTCTGGTGGGGGTCAGCTCGGCTTGGTGACTTAACTTGAGCAGAACGACTCCGTGGATGAGTTTGATGATAAAGCAAGATATTGTCCAAATCGACAAGAATATTATTTAAAATCGCAATTGACTCCTTATTATCTGCGAAATTCTTCAGAGAAAGCAGCTCATTCGTATTGATACATCGCTGATATGACGACATTGTTGGAAGCTCTTCGCCAGACCAGTCGGGTTGACTGCGATACTCTCGATTCGAATGGTACGAGCCACAATCATGTCGCAGGCTCCAATTACTAACTCAACAATAGTTGCTCATGAGTTGGGCCCCTTTGTGGATTGCACATCTAACCAGGTAAGCAAGCTCACCATGCCGATGTCTCCAGTAGTGCTGACCTTCAGGCAATCGCATTCTCGGAGATCTCAAGACCGCTTGCTGGTGAACCCCTTTTGCATCACGATGCGCTGATTAAAGAGGCCATTCAAAGTGCCTGTGGGGCACTGAAGGAAGTGCAAGGATCCGCGACGTTTGAGGAGTTTGTTGTACAGATCTTGGTATGACAGCAAGAAACCCACTCAATGGAGCTTTACTGACCCGACAAGATGGTGAAACTTCAACTATTGATCGTACCTAATGTTACAGGCTACGTGCATATTCAGACCAACCCAAAGCTGTCCTACTCGACCGACGGCTCCATCAGCGACGCCTACCGTGAGTCTTCTGTTTCGTATCTCTATTGCTCACACTCACTAACCACCTTATACAGGTATCGTCAATATCTTTAAACACCTGGCCCCGGATTTCGACGAGAAGAGGGTGTGCATCAAGATCCCCGCAACTTGGGAAGGTCTCCAGGCATGCCGAACACTTGAGATGAAAGGAATCGCGACTCTTGCGACCACCATGTTTTGCATGGAGCAAGCGGCGTTGGCTGCCGAGGCCCGGTGTACCTACATTGCGCCATATGTCAATGAGCTCAAGGTTCATTTCGAAGCTGGGTGAGTTTGACTTGCTAAGGGCCCTCGCCATTCTAACAATCACAGATACATCGACGAAAACAAAGCCTTTGACTTTTGTCGCGAGGCACAAGCCTACTACATTAACCACTCATTCCGCACCCAAGTATTGGCAGCATCGCTCACGTCTGTGGAAGAAGTAATGCAGCTTGCCGGAATCCAACATGTCACGATTTCACCGAATTTGCTCAATGGCCTTGCTTCAACTGACTTGTCGACCTGGAATGGAAAACTGGGCGAGTACTTTGCGCAAGGCCCTACAAAGAAGAGCTGGGAGACGAAAGACTACAATGCCCTGGTTAGAGATGAAAGCTCATGGAGAATGGCTTTCACTAGAAGTGGCTTTGGTACGAGTGAAGGTAAGATCATCCAGGCCATCAACTATTTCGCCGACTTCCAAGACAAGCTCGAGGAACTTGTGAAGCAGCATGCTGGATGATTTGGGACGCATCGGTCCATCAAGTTGGTGTTGCAGCATCCAATACCCAGAACGAAATTGGACAAAGGAAAGCTTCTTACAATACCATAATGAACGACTTCATTCACAACCCTCGATCGCCCTCTCGTGATTCTTCGTTATTTGCGATTGAACAAAGAAGCTCACATAACAGATTGCCCATTGCTATTTCCACGCAACCGTGTGTTTCCAGCTTCTTGGTTTACATTGATTGAGCTTCCCCTCTTTTCGGACCTACCAAGCCCGGCTGGAGACAAAGAACAGGCACACAAGTTTCTGATTGAAGGAGGCTTGATTGCACCCCGACCGAGAAGTGCTTGGAACTTTGGCCTTCCTGTTGCTAATTTTGTGTCAATAGGTATTATTGTCGACCTTTTTGGGTTGACGTTTTGAGTGGCAGAGCAACTGGCCGTTAGGCCACCAACAAGTTTTGTTTCCAACGGCCTCTCATCTCAATGCGCCTACGGGATGCGACAGATTTCAAAAAAAAAAAAAAAAAAAAAAAAAAAAAA
>JAAOAJ010000483.1:0-45824 GCA_013781345.1 Fusarium coicis | reverse complement strand
ACTGAATACAAATAGGTGCAAAAGCAGTGCCCTCAAGGATCACCTCCCATCGCTGAGAAATTCATTTTGCGGTTTCTTGTGTTTTTGAGCCTTCCATTGTTTCGATCCCTCCCCCCCACTTTACCCAACCTCTCTGTATACAACACGGACACCAAGCCTGAAGATCACATCGTGACTCTTCGTGAATCAAATCCCCCCCTATCCCCTCCCTCCTCCGCAAAATACGGGATTGACTCACCGCTTGGCTTTCTTGCGTCCTCTATCGCGGCACCACTCTACTTTTATGCCTCTAAAAAGGGCAAGTTCGACCTTTGGGACGAGCTGCTGGAGTCTCTCCCTGACGATGCGTTCAGGCAGCCTACCCTAGACGTCGGATGTGGTCGCGGCCTCGTCCTGCTTAAGATTGCCGAGCGTAAGAAACGACTTGCCGAGAGCGCTGGCATCGAAGTCCCTAAAGGATACGGCATCGATCTTTTCATTACTGGCGACCAGAGTGGCAACTCCCCGATGGCGACATTCGGGAACGCTGCATCGCTGAAAGTCCTGGACCACGTTGCACTCCACACTGCAGATTTCACTAAACCTCTGCCTTTTGCTGAAGATACGTTCGCCGTTGTAACGGCGTCGCTATCAGTGCATAATGTGAACCAAGATGGTCGACGCAAAGCTATAGAGGGAATGGCGAAAGCCTGCCGCCCTGGCGGCCATATTCTTATTCTGGAGCTGGCCGGATACCTAGGAGAGTACAAGAAAGTGTTAGAGGAGCAAGGATGGAAGGGTGTGGATGTTCAGTTTGGAGGTATCAAGGTCATGTTTGGGCTATGGCCTTGTCACGTGCTGAGGGCGACTAAGCCAACAGAATCAGTTTAACATGGACGTTACTTAGTTATAACATAGATATCGCGGTCCTGGAGGCTGGAGCCGTGATTCCGGCGGAGCGGTTTACCGCATCGCGGCCCCACCTGTAATTCGTCCGAACCTGGAGCGGCCGATTGAAGATTTTTGGTCAGTCCCATTCTTAGACAAAAAACAACGGGCGCTTCTTGTCTCAAACAGTTTATTCATAGATACGAAGATGCCAAAACTGACTCGATGGAAGTGAATCATGCAGATACGATAAATAACATGTGCCTACAGAGTATATCATCATATAAGCCCTTGTTGAGACCTAACCCGGGCCCTCCGGAACTATTAGCTGCTGCTGGTTAGGAAGCCAAGTTCGAAGGGCTTCGAGAGAAGACCCCTGTCAACAGCAAGGGGCCGAATAGTTCACGATAGCGGCCGCTGATCGTCTTGCTGTTATCTGTAGCATCTAGCGCGAATGGTGTGCATCAGAGCCTCTCCCTCTTCAGCCCCTAGCCTCCCCAGCCAAGGCGAAGGAATCACATGTCTAGAACAGCTACAGAGTACGGATAGAGCTCCCCAGCATTAATCTGTGTACTAATCCACAAATAGATCTCAGGTACAGGTACGGGTCAGACAATCACTGACATGTGAAGCAGACCGAGATCGAGAGCAAAGCTTAACGATCTAGATCAGGGACCAACTTGGCCAGCTCACTCAACCTTGCTTTGGATGGATTGGTTTGCGCGGCGCCTCCACATTCCCGGAGCCCAAAGACAGCCAGCCACATGGCATCGCTGACTCTGATACACAAAACCACCGGAGCAAAATGTGAAAAAAGGAGACGGGGAGGGGCTGACCTGGAGGAGACGAGACTAGGGCTTGGCTGGGCTGCAATGCGTTGCCAGCAAACCTCACCTCTCACCCATCTCCTTTGTATGACTCCTCGAGATAGATTGCGCGGTGTGAGGTGTGCCTGCGCTCCGTACTGAATGATGCGTTGTACAATGTACAGTATCCGTAAGCTCGGCTCCAATGTGGAGAAAGGAACAAGTCATTTTTGGGGACGTGTACGGAGTACGGTGTTTCTGGTTAGCATTGACCCAGACATGATTTAGCTGTCAGTGGCTAATCAAACGCATACATACCTACCTGTTGAGATAGAGCAAAAGGTAAGTAAGATGAAACATCGATTTGCCACAGGTGCAACGTCTAGACCTTAGTAGCTGAGAGCTATTGATTTGAGTTGTAGAGACGCGAGTGTGCCTGGGAGAGGGCTGGCGAGATGGCAAAGATTGTCCCCAAGACCCAATCAAAAGCTTCTAGATATCAGCCAGCTCCAAGCTAGAACGTTGAAAGGGGCCGAACCGCAGTGGAGGTTGCCCTTGCAGTGGAAGACTGGATGCGTTCCGTGTGGTCTGGTGTCTGATGACTGCCAATCATGTAGATCAAGTGGCCAATATCGATGATGATCTGAGGCCAGGATGCGACCTTGACAAGCTTGACAATTCGACAACTGACGGCCAGGTACAGCTTCGAGGGATGTCCATCATATCCTGAGGAATCCATAAGGCTCCAGGTTGTATCAAGCAAATTGTGACGAAGAACAAAAATTGTCGCCGAAATTTGATCAACCTCATCTTGCTCCAAAAGGCGCATAAATGAAATCTTTCGAAATTCTATGAGTTCCAACCATGTGGTATCGATATTATGGATGTCAAACATCCTTTCTCCATAGGTACGAAACGGCTACAAGTATTTGGCTGTAACACTGCCGAAGGATCAATCAATCGACCCAACTAACCCTGTACAAAGGGTCTTCTGAACTCTGTCCGCCTGCATATGTAGAATCAGCAGCCAACCCCATGCTGTGAATCCCCTGCCCCTGTCTGTCCCGCACATCAGCCAAGAGGAGCGTTAAGCAAGAATCTCCGAGGCATGGCCGCAGAGAGACCGCTGAAGTCTGCTAGAAACAAGAAAGTGTACCAGAGTCTTGCACTACTGAGATAGTTCAGCGACTCCATCCATGATATCAAATTGATGTAGATTCCTTGATACCGTTAACTAACAAATGTTTGTTGATAGTATCGTCCGTGTCCCCGTCGTTGGGCTTCCCGCCGGTCCGGTCTCTGCCGCAACGCCCCGTCCCTCCAAATACTAACAGGCGATTTTCGTCGGCTGAGACAGTGGAATGCTTGTAAAATCATATCAGCAGCAATACACTAGCAATAGCCGTAATATCGCCACGAGCTGCAATCTAATCGACGGAACGCAGCTACTAAGTCGCCTACGGCCAAATCATGGCTTGCTCGTTCTGTGTAAGACCGAAATATGACAGCAAGACACGGTCCATTTGGGGAAATGCACTCCCGTCTCGGTAGGTCACCGATTCCATTTCCAGCCATTCCAGCTCACGGAGGAGGGAAGGATAGCATTCAGCATCCGATCCAATTCAGCCAAATTCGATGGATATCCATTACAGGGGGTCACACCAGGTGCTTCAAAAGTTCAATGCGCTGCACTACGGGGCCCAACGCTGTAAGGCGAGCTGCCAGGCGCTGCCACGGCCCATTCCTAGGAGTGACAAGAAAAACTGAGACCTTTATCCTAGGTGACAAAAAAAGCAATAAGGTCTCTGCTAACCTGAGACTAAGCTTCCTTGAGTATTCTTACTCCCTAAAGTAGAGGTCCCAAGCTTTTTTGCTCTCTGAGGCCATTGGGCCCAGTAGTGGCCTGCTACCACATCTAGCACGTCCACTAAACAGCAACTTATTACCGGCAAGGCGACCCTCCCCACACCTCTTCCCTGGTCTTTTCGCGGCACGCGCACCTCCTTCCCCCCTCCCCGGGCAGCAAGAACGGATACTTGGGGGGTGGCAGGTACCGACCTGAACTTGGCTTTGGCGCAGGAACGAATCATCAATGTCACCGTCTTTTCTCTAATTTGCTCTTACCTCGTTTTGACTCATTCTCATATCCCATATGAACTTGCCATTTCTCCCCCTCCAAATTTATTGCTCCTCTCTCCAAATTCTATCTTATGTCAGTATCGATATTATCTAACAACACCCTTTGTTTGCGCTACCTCAGCTTATCATCGCACAGCGCAAACAATACGTAACCCTCCCACTCCCGCTACAACCTTCTTCAAGATAAAGGGTCCTGTGCCTTGGGCTTGGCGGGTCCCATTTGCGTCATACCTAGATCTCGAACTCGCCCAACATCCCTTGAATTAGGTCTCGGATTTGGTCTCACCTTCCCTCTCGAGTCAGTAAAAAGGAAAGAGATAATCACAACATAAATCGATTTCTCTCACTTCGCTTCCTTCGACTTTTTCCAACCTTGATTTTCATTTCATCTCGACGACTTTGACGACCAGGAACGACTTGCATCAGCACCAAGTTTTAGGAAATCGACTAGACCAACTTCAACCGCCCTATGCCTTCCTAACGAAAAAGCGATCCCACACATACGTCCTCCGATTTATTCCACGCTCCACAGTGACAGACTCTTGCACGCCTTCCATGATCATGGCTGCGAGGTTCACGCCCGAGGCTTTTCTGCCATCGGGCGCCTACGACTCTGATGTTGTTCTGTCCCTGAATAACCATCTGCCTTATCGCAACACGTCCAGTATTCCGTCTCCGCCCAACTCGTATCCTCGAGCTGGAACCCTTCGTCATCAATATCCACAACACTATCTAAACCCATGTCGACCGCAAAACCAAGATTATAACCAGAGTCAATTTCAACGCGGACGAATACCCCCCGCGAGCACCCTGCCACTTCAGCACAAAGATTCATCTCCTCTCTCACTAGAGTCTTTAAGGGCAGCTCAATCTGTTCCGCCTAGTTATCGACCATTTCCTCAGCAGACCGAATCTTTCGACACTGTCGACGCTCGTCCCGCGACTCACGGAGGCCCGCCCCCCGTTCCAGAATTCCGCTTTCCAGCATCATCTACAGCTCCTCTGCCCAATGTCTCTTCGTCTTCCGGACTTGTTGGTACATCCCTCTCAAGATCTGTTTCGGCAGACGCAGTGGCTGCCTCTCAATCATCAGTGCACGTGGTTCAACGCCTCATGCAGCAGAACCAATTGATCCGCGAAGCCTGGGAAGCGGAGCGAAATCATCTCGAAGCTAATCGGCGACGAGTTGAAGAGGTCTATCAAGAAGAGCGGATCATCATGGATGAGGTCCGGGATAGCTGGGAGGCAGAGAAGGAGGGCATGACCCGAGAAATCGAAGAACTCAAAGAACGCGTCCATCGACTTGAAGGAGAGAACAGTGCACTCAAAGCTGTCACAGCGCAGAGTATCCAGGTTACAGGCGTGGTATCGCCTCTCGCGAGTCAGCGTGGCGGAAGCGGTGAGGGCTCCTTGGACAGTTCCTACTTCCAAGCTCCACCAGGACGACTCGCGTCAAGGGGACAAAATCCCATCATTCCAACTGGTCTGTCCATATCCGATGCACCATCTTTTCCACCTGGTCTTGATGGAGCATCTCGTCGACCTCACTGTTTCCAGTCAAGTAGCGCTCGCGTATCTCCCACAACACAGCCCGAATCATCGCCTTTTGTCCCCCTTGACCCCAGGATGCAGACACAGAACCCAGTGGCTAAGGACTTCTTATCGTCCCCTACAGAGGACGTGGCTACTCCTGTTCCAGTCATTGATGTTCAAGAAATTGACCCTAAGTTGGAAGGTATCCCACTCAAGGCCACTGCGGTCCAGAAGCCCACATTCGCCGCCGGGGCATCTCCTCCCGAAAACCCAGCATCCCCCGTAGCATCCCCTCCTGGTCCCGCTGCTCGAAGCCCAGAGCAGTCTCGACGCCCTACGAATGCCCGGGCTTCTTCCAAGGAATACACATTGCAAGCTCTCTCTGCTGTCGAGTCTCGACGTCTGACAATGCATGCCGGCCATACACCCAATCATTCCCTGTCATTGTTCCCCAAAGTCAATCCGACTGACCCAGGTTCCATCATTGGCGAGGGTGCCACGCCTACCGTCGAGACTGTCATCAATCTGGATGCAGCTGTGATTGCGGAAGAGGAGAACAATAACAGCCTATCGGTACCCGTGCAATCTGATAGGCGCGATTCAAAGGTGTCCTTTATATCTGTTACAGGAGAGCTTGACCCAAACGCACCAGATGTTATGATGGAACCTAGTGGCGGCGACAAAGCTCTCAAGGGACCACTGATGTTAAGAAACATGCCGGCCAAAGATGAGCTCTTTTTTGAAAAATTGCACGAAGCACTGGAGCCTATAAGCCAAGGGCAAAATGCGCTCCCGGCTGTGATGCAAGGCCATGGGCTGGGATCTATTGCTGGCCCATCTGGCTCCAACGCTCCCGCGCATATGCCTACACAGGCCGGTCCAGTCGGCGGGGATGGACCTGCTGACGCCCAGCGAGATACCGATGATAGTGACGGCGAGGGCAGTGGCAAGGCTATCGAAATTGACGTTCCTTTAAAGTTGAAGAGCACGTCCAATTTTGGTGCCCCTTTTGGTGCCATATAGGACGGCATCCAAGGAGACACAAATTATCAAGCCTGCAGCTCGAACTTGTGCAATCATGTTCCACCATCTTCGCCGGAGGATTTAGAGCGTCCCCAAGCATCCGTTTGACGTCTTGCTCACGATGATGAAATGTTTTTGCGTTGAATGCCTACTGAGCGGCCTTCAGCGCACCTCACGATTTATACGTCTGTCGAATTTGCGAACTGTCTTTTCACCTCGGATTGAGTTTTCAATCGTACAGCGGTTTTATGGGACACGGGATAAAAAAGGATGCACACTTATAGAACAGGAGTATAGAGGGACTGGTTTTTATACCTTTTGCGGTTCTTTTTATTGGGAATCGCCGCAGATTCTGCAACATTATTGTCGCAATAGCGGTAAACAGTGACGCGATCATGAGCTTATGACAGGAGGGCAGGCTCGCTTGGGATTGTTTTGTGCAAGTTGGAACATTGGTGGAGGTCTGCGTTGTTTGAATACCCTGAATGATAGGAAGTTAGTATCGGAATCGGATCGAGGACTTGGGCGAAAATGAGAAATGGGAGTTGTCTGGAGCAAGGCTTCATCTTCCAGGTTTCGTGGAACAACATGAAGGTCTGGGCCGTAGTAAAGGGAGTTGAGGATAAACATACCTCTAGATATCAAGGAACTCGCCTGTGGGCAATAATGAATTCTTTTTTCATCGGTTCGGTATCTTTGCTGTAACGTGGTTGACATGCCGCAAGGGGCTGAAGGAGAAACTTGGCATCCAATACAATGAATGGGTGAAAGTTTAGGACCTCCCTCCTCAATGACAAAAAGACGTTGATTTCGTATAATTTAGTATAATTTGCCATAAATTTAGGGGAGCGTAGATTATTATTACTTATAAATTGCGATAAGTTTCGGAAAGCCTAGATTAGAGGAGGTATCTTTTTGACACCTTCCATTGTTTAAAGTCAGAATGTACCCAACTACTTACTAAGCGTAGATTCCTTTCATTCTTCAACTCTACACATTTCCATCATCAGAGAGATCAGCCTCAAGATAGCGCAACATTTCCATCAAGACATACTCTTGCACATCAGTAAAGACTCGCTCAAGATGTTCCCGCGCCTCGTTGCGTCCTTTCTTTGCCCTGTTTCGCAAAAAGCAACCGCCACTTCGATTACCACCACCAAGACTCCTTCGACGGAGGCAAATTCCCATCTATGGAACAAATAGCCCGACACGCATATCTCAGGCGTATCGCTAAAGACGTTGCTGGTAAGCCCTTTCTATCCTTACTATAGTATACAATAGCTTACAATTAGCAGCTAGCGCGCCATGGTTTAGGAGGATCCTATGCTAGGAATCTTTCCATATCCTGGGAGCATCTGACGGCATACTTGTAGTTCCTCAATCAGCATTATTAAGACTTGCTTTTCTAGTTGAAACTTATTTATTTTAGGGAGGCTGGTACCTCGTGAAAGCTCTGGTCATCGCCTGCGTGTCAGACTTATGGCAAAGGTCAGTGGGTGAAATTCGTTCTCTCGAAAAGAGGGACAACCATCGCGTGAGGGGCAGTTTTACTAAATTAGGTCGGCGAGGTGCAAGAAGGTGTTAAAATAATCTCAGAAAAAGGTATCCTGAACTTATCCTAAACTTATGCCCAGTCACCTCAGTCTTTTTGTTACTTAGGCTCGAAGTCCCATGTTCTTTCCTCCTCTAGATGGTTAAGGTCAAGCCGACCGCCCCCTTCATTTGAAGAAAACAAGACTCTTTCAATCAAAGCTGCAAGACTTTCTCAAGATGGGAGGAGACATAGATGGTGACAGAAATGCCAAGTTCCTCACGGTGGGAGTTGACAGCATCGCTGATATGGTTGTCCAGACCGTTCAAAGCATCGTACGTCACTCGATCGGCAACAGTAGCGAGCGACTAGCTTGATCACAGTCAGGAGACACAAAGCGAGACTTAGATAATTATAGAATATAAAACAATGCGCGAGAGGAGAATCTTTAAGTACCTCAAGTCGTCTGAGGCCTTGCATCATTTTTCTGATTGTTGATGCATGTAACCTCCAGCCTTTGATACCCAAATTGCCCACTGTAAGCATGCATGTTGGAAATAGGGGTATCTCAGATCAAGCATAAAAATTTGGAGCCTTTAAATGCCTAAGTCTCTATAGCTCCTCGCCTGGTACCTTAGGCAGTGTTGCGTCGGTGGTAAGTGGAAGGCAGGCATAAATTCGTCTGATCTTCAAAAAGGAAAGAGCACCCCCTCCTTCCGCCCTCTCACCACGCGCGGGGAGAGATGACTCTCTTTTTGCCGAAACAACATCAGAATCACTTTCTGCAAACCTCCTCGTTGGCACTGGTTCCTACAGACATGGCTTCACGCAAGCGCCCTCGTGACGTGGAGGAATATGACAAGTACCAGGGCCTTGTTATCTATATTGGGAACGTCCACTACGATGCCACTCCAGCCGACTTTGAACACTTTCTTCAGGACCACGGTATATCGTGCGCACTTTACTGGCCTGAAGCCGGAGAAAGGTCTCATGGTGGCTGGTGTTGGGCTCGCTTCCATCATCATGACCATGCTAGCCATGCGATCAACAATCTCAACGGCACCGTTTTCTGCGGAAGAAGGCTAAGAACAGGTCATGTGGCCACCAACTCCGTGAGTCTCTCCTCGAAGGAAGCATCTTTCAAGATGTAGCGCGTGAATGATCACAGTGCTTAGCTAACATCATCTGAAGAAACGCGCTCGCTTTCAAGACGGGCTTTCTTCCTTTCAGGACCGCCCTGAAATTTATGATAATCCGCTTCAACGAAAGAACTCATTTCCATTCCCCAACGGATTCCAGGCCTTCAATCCCCACACCTTTTTCCAGGATTATAAACAGCTGAGATACCCAGGCCACTCAGCACATCACTACCACCGGCCGGCCGAGCATCCTGGCTTTTACCCCTCGGCGAAGAACCGACGACCAGCGGCCCCCTTTAGGCAGAGTGCTAACTACGAAGTGCAGTACCCAGACTGCCACCCGCCAAAAAAGACGGAGCATGTGGATCACCGTCACATCCCAAAATTGCAGGATGTCTGGATCGCAGACAAACCCTACCTTAGCACTGCAAACATCTTCGCCAAAGGGATCAAGGTCTCGGGACTGGCCATCACGGTCAACCAAGGACAGGCCCCTCCAGATGGGGCAGTAGCTCTTTCCAGGCCTGAGAAATAGGAGTCACAGGATGGAGATATGGACATAGACATGACCGAACCACTTCCCCAGCTGTATTGGCAACCGGGTCGCGTCCTCGGGCCAGACCCTCAAGAGAAGGCCAGCATCTCTCATTCCGAAAGTTTCGTCAGGCCGGCCGATATGAGTACCAGTATCCTTTCGGCGACATGCCGAAGTCACATTGTTTCGTACAAGCGTCCTCCAGAAGTTGGACTTGGTTGGGGTGACTTTGATCGCTTCTATGAATGGCAGTTACATGGCCGTAAGGTAAGTACAAGCAACTGAATTGAAACCCTTTGAATACCACCAGCTAATGTCTCATTTAGATCCAAAAATCGATGGTACAAGCTCAGAGGTTTCAGCAATCCAACTATCCCCATGTGACCTTCATTTCCGAGTTGACTGGCTGTCTTCAAATTGTACGAACAGATTCGACCAAGATTGAATCTCGAAGAAATCTCAAGAAACCAAGCCTGTGGCAGAAACTCAAAAATAGCAGGAACTAAAGGAGTAAATGTGGCACATTGATGTTAGTGAAGGTTGAGCGAGGGACATTTGTCAGATCCTGAGATTTGTACATGAAACAATCTTGTCAACTGTGGATTAGGTGGCGGTGTTAGGGTGAAAATAATCGATCATCTGGCCAACTCATAGCTATTTCTCGACATACATACATGTGAACAAAATGACTAGGTACCTAGCACAACAAAGCCGCTCAGCGTGTAGATTACCACCAATCCGTCTGCCTGTTGGTACCTAGCCCACAAGCCTCTTCAAACGATGCCTTCGCAAGCAGCATTTTGTACGGGCCAGTCTTGCCCGCACGTTTCAACGCCCAGCTCTCCTCTCGAAAGTTCTCGCACCCCCGGAGCCACTCGGGTTCAATGGCCGTGACTGTCTCCAGAAACTGGCAGTTGGTCATGACGAAGGAGTCAAAAATGACCCATCTGTGGTTGAGTCCCACAAGGTTGCTTTCAGAAGATAAACCAGCGTGCCAGCTGTGATGAAGAACTCTGTAGCGGTCGTTCCCACTGCCGACGTCGCTGAAAGCCACGCGATGACTGAAGGCCCAAGCAAGCGCTTGGCGGAGATTATCATCACATTCAGAGATCTCGAGCGCGAACCGCTTGGGCTTATCCTTGAATAAATCGGCAAATGACTTCCTCAGCTTCATGCGAATGCGCTTGAACTCTTCGAGAGCACACATACTGAGAGAATTGTCCGAGCACCACCCCGATATGTCGATGTAAACCCCCTCATGTCTAAGATCCTCGGCCTCATCTTCCTTCTTCATAAATGCGTCCACTGCGTTGAGCTGCGTGATGTGATCAGAAGTGAAACAGGCAAATCGCTGTGCCTGACCTGCACTGGAATAGGGGCCCTGACCACGGACAAAGATCGGATGCCGTGTGCTTCGAATGGCGGCGATAGTTATCATGTCACTACTGCAGCCGAGTTCATGAGCCTTTTCAAGAGCGTTGAACCATACCGGGTGGACAGGAAGTTTTGAAGCCATCTGGCCCTTTGGAGTGATAGTCCCAGTATCGTCAAGATATCCCCTATTCTTAGTTAGTGCCAGAAAGAACAAGAAAAGGAAACGGAAGACAGTACATGGCAAGAAGATCTTCGAGAGCGCGAAAGAAAACTTCGGGATCAGGCTTGTCGATAAAACCAAAATTGGCCACATTTTCGAATCCCATAGCCTTGATTTGTAGAACCAAGCGAGAAAGGTCGCTTGTGTGAAGGGAAGCGGGCGTTGTCGGAAGAAGATCCCCATCGTAGTACTCTTTCGTGTAAATGCGATAGCATACACCTGGCTGATTTCGACCAGCGCGACTGGCCCGCTGCTCTGCTGCTGCCTTGGAGATAGGACCGGTAAAAATTGTCTTGAGGCCAATGCGGGGATTAAAACGCGACTCAACACAAAGCCCAGTGTCTGAGTATCATGGTAAGTTTCTCTAGTCGGAATTGAACAATAGTTTGACAATGGCCAACATACCAACGATGTAGACAACACCATCAACCGTCAAATTGGCCTCCGCAATGTTGGTAGAGATGATGCACCGACGACGGGACGATCGTACAAGCACTCTTTCCTGCTCTGCTTTGGGCAACTGAGAATAAAGGGGCAACACTTCAAGACCCCAGGTTGCCGATCGCAACTGTCCACAAGCATCTTCGATCTCGGCAGTAGACGGCATAAAGACAAGAATGTCACCATCACCAGTAGTCTGATGGATGTGTTGAGCAGTATGAAGAGCTAGATTAACGTAATCAGAGGCTGGCTCCTGGAGATATCGGATCTCGACAGGATGTTCGCGGCCGGATAGAGGGAGATGGCTGCTTTGATCGAAGTAGTCCAGGAAAATATCCACATTCGGAGTAGCGGACATGATGACTATCTTAAGATCAGGGAAGAGTGGTAGGGCACGCTTCAATAGTGCTAGGAGGAGATCAGTAGGGATGGTGCGTTCGTGGGCCTCATCAACGATGACACAACTCTTTAGGAGGGTTGTTAGAAAGTGGCGAAAGGCGTTGGACACAGCACCTACGTATTTGCCGAAAGAGCCGTTGCCTTGAACCAACTGTACAAGCATTCCGTCGGTCATGTAGCTTAGGCGTGTTTTGACTCGCGAAATACGCTTGTCGAAGCGAACCTGATATCCCACTTCTTCACCCACTCTGACATCTAGCTCAGAGGCGACCTTCTCTGCCGCTGAAATAGCAGATGGTCGATGGGGCTGTGTACAAGCGATGGGTTTTGAAGAGCTAAGTTCGTCGAAGAGAATGAATTGGGGAATTTGAGTAGTTTTGCCTGAGCCCGTCTCGCCAGACACGACAATCACCTTTAAGAATTAGTGCCATACTCCATGATGTAAAGAGAGCAGCTACCTGGTATTGATGATACAGATCAAAGAACTCCTGCCGCTTTTGTGAGACTGGAAGCCTCTGGCGAATAGCGAGCAACTCAAAATATCTTCTGCTATGAAGATCATTTGCGCGCAGCGGATGAGCTTCGCCATCTTCAAGCCGGATTGCTTCCTCTGCAGTTGAATCACGAAACGACCTGTGATCCATGGCGATACAGAAGGTTTGAAGACCGTTGCGGATGATGAAAGAATAAGGAAGCTGCAATGAAGCTGTGCAGCTTTGTGAAGGTAAGTGTGTTGAGTGCCCAAATCTGAGGCATCTGTACCTTCTCGTGTCGTCTACGAGCCCCACGTGATGCCGCTTCTATTAGGTACAAGAGGAAGGGGCTACCAAAGCCTGTATACTCGGACTCAAAGAAAAGGGGGAAGGCACGGTTAGGCAGTGCCTGCATCTGTCAGGCGATCTCGCGCAATCGAAGTTACCCCTGAAAAGGGGCACACCAGGGGCAATAGGATCCAAGAGTATGAATGATTAAAAGAGATGCGGATAAATAAAAAAAAGGGAGGCTTTGCTTATATTTCAGGAGGAGGTAAGCTTTATTCTACCAGTGCGCTTCGATGTGCCACCGCTCGTGATTCACTGTTGATTTTATGTGAGCACTTTGAGGTAATAAGTCAAGTTCCTAATTTCGGCGAATGATAGCTCTAATACCAACTCTGCGATCAAATGCTCCAAAGATCATAGAGAGGGCCCATCAGCCTCTAAGGTTGAATGCTGATATCGGAGAAGAACTCCATAGATGTATTGTTGTTGGTTTCGGTCCGGATTTATAAAAACCAGGGCACAGGAACGAGACTCACGATTCAGCTTCTGGAGCAGCTGACTGACAATTTACTTACCTCAAGAGATACATTCACTAAAAAGAGATAGAATGTATTCTTGTTGAGAAGGCTTCTGTGAAGATTAGGAGAAAGAAACTCTGCTTTAGTTATTTTTCTAGAGAGTCACCGGCCTGGGGAGCTCCATCTGAGTCTCAGCCTTACCTATCTCTACCGTAATGATTGACCTAAAGACTCTAAGGAACCACGATACAAGGCCGTTGATTGAGTGAAGTGCCATTGGGAATTGGTGATTTCAAAACGTAGTTACCGTAAACCTCATTATCTTAACTCAGTGTGTTTCAACGCTGCATTTTAGGTTTGCTATTTCCCGGCTCCTGTCAAAGAAAGACGAACAATCAATGCTTTCCCCATGTTACTAGTAATAGATATTGCAGTTCATTCTTCTGGAAGCTTGTGTTTACAATTGTTATGCATGTTTCCTCCTCTCTGGCACGGAGAGCTGCATTGGAACAGCATTTTTACATCTGGCTCTCTTTCAAGGTTGCTGTATTCAATAAAACTGCTCCAATGCAGTGCTACGTAGAGCTTGTCAGAGTCTGCAATTGTCGGCTGCTTGCATATCCCTTTATGAGGCTGTCGGCTGTTGGTTCAAAACGCCATTCAACTTATCCGCCCTTTGCCAAGGCTAACAGCAAACTCTCAGAGGCAAACATTCGTTCAGGGTCTGTGCTGGTGAATGTGACTCGAGTCCATCCGTGTTCGAGCTAAAGATGTTGAACAAAGAAAATGTTTGAAATATCACATGTGTCGACCAATGAACAGTTGTTGTTTGTTTGTTCCAGGTCGGCACATGGTGTGAAGAGATTCAATGGCCTTTGATCTATAAATACTCAACTCCACGGTCCAAGATTCAAGACTCAATACCAACAACAACAACAACAACAACAACAACAACAACAACAACAGCCAGCTTCACCTCAGTGGGCTCTAGTGATCCAACACTTGCATTGTCAATCAACAATACTGCAAATCTCAATTCCATCCACTTCGCCAATATGTCGACCGCACAGGATTACTATTCGGATGAGTGGACGGACACTGATTCGGAAATCAACTCAGACGACCTGATGGAAATCGACTCAGATGATGGCTCAGATGCTGGTTCAGATGCTGGTTCAGATAATGGCCCAGCCGATGGCCCAAAATACAATTCTGATGATGATTCTGAAGATGATTCTGACGACGGCTCAGAGCTTGATCGTGATGTTTTTGGTCCTCTCATCGATATTAGCGAGGAGTCCATCATCGCTCTAGCCACTAGAGTCGCCAAGGATGTGCTTCATGTTCTCCCAGGAAAGGCAGAGCTTCTTAACACAGTTTCCGGGTCTTATAACATCGTCCACATTGTGCAGCTTGAAACCGTCAAGCTGGTTATTCGAATCCCCGCTACAGGTTGGGGTGATGGGATGACAAAGGTTGCAGAAGATGCCCTTTCATCGCAAGTCGCAACAATGCGTTTCATAAAAGAACAGACCGGAGCGCCTGTGCCCGAAGTGTACAGCTGGGACCCAACCACCAGCAACGAGATTAATGCACCATTTATCTGTATGAGTTTTGTTACCGGAGAGACCGTGTCTAGCGTCTGGTTCAAAGACTCAATGGATGATGAGGCGCGAGAACAGTTTCGTCTCAACATTCTGACCAGCACTGCAGCTATCATGGCCAAATTCTCGGCTATGACCTTCGACAAGATCGGTTCCCTCATGCAAGCAGAAGACGGTTCTATCTTTGTCGGCCCAGTGTTTGAATGGGACGAGAATGACGATGGAAGTGTCCATGCTAAAGCTACTCGCACTTACTTCTCAACAGACGAGTTTATGGCATGCAGCATTGCGCCTTCAACTAAAGATGATAATTCGTGGGGACGTGCTGAGGACAAGTTGCTCAAAGTTCTCTTGGAAAACGCACCATTCCTTCGATCTCATTCTCACTTTGTTCTCTGCCCACCCGACTTTGACTCCCAAAACGTTCTTGTTGATGAACAAGGAAACGTCACCGGATTGATTGACTGGGACCATTGCCAGACTGTACCACCTCAACTCGGTTACGCCTGTTACCCAGGATGGATCACTAGAGACTGGGATCCTTTAATGTATGGCTGGCCCTATTCCCCAGGCTTTGAGGATTCACCCGAAGACCTACAACGATATCGAGCGCACTTCAACAAAGAGATGTGCAAGGAATTGTCTGGGCAAGGAGACTCTGCTCTCACGCAAGACTCCCACATTGCTGAAGCCATTGCCATTGCAGCGTTCAGCTCAATGAACCGGCTGGAGATCTGTCGCAAGTTTGTTGAAGTCGCTCTAAATGTGGACAAAGACAAGAGTCTGAGTGTTGTCTTGGACATTGGAGATGATGATCTCGACAAAGAAGACTGGGAAGATTTGAAAGACAAGCTGAAAGCTTTGGTGTGTTCGCCAGCCACACCCTCGCGAGAAGGTTGAAAGGAGTTTGATGAGGAAACAAAGAGGTATAGAGAATTGGTTTATGTTCGTATCTGTATAAGAATGTCTCAAGAAGACTCGACAAGATAGTTCTGATCGCAAATCGTATTGCAAACATTTGAATCATTATTTTCACAAAGACGACTACTCAAATACAATCATATAACTGACCACTTAACCTCCATCATGGGATGTAACAAGAGAGACGGAAAGCATCATTGGTAAGCAACTCCCCCAATGACTGATTACAGAAGCTAGCAAGGCAGCCCTGTGTGCAATCAAAGTGCCAAAACCCGATGTGTGAAGAAACAACATCTCGCCATATGCGGTAGATGTAAATCTGGCTATTCATTGAAGCACAATCGTCGATGCCCCTATTGCTCTGACAAGGAGACCAAAGAGGAAAAGAGAATCGCGAAGGAGAAGAATACCATCATGGAGGAGGAGGAAGAAGAGTGATGTATAGCGCATGGTATATAAGCGAAGAGAAGGAAGAGAAGGGAAGTTGGAGAGAGACGTAAGAGAATGATGTGCAGTTTGGGATATCTGGGTATAGAGTGGCTCAGTGTGCGACTACTGGTAGTCTACACTGAGCAGGGTTGCCAGAGCGCGTATGTTTCTTGCCTTTTCTTATGAATATTAGACCTGTCATTCTTTTGATATATCATAGTTTATGTTAGAGAGTTACTGTAAACACCTGGAATTCATCGAGGCTTTAAGACGTTCTAGATCTAAGTTCTATTGTTGTCAACCGGCTCAACTAGCTGCACACAGTAACACTTCAATCAATAACAAAGCACCGGTTTGCTGTTATCGAATGGATGACTGGTGCTAATGAGCTGGCGCTTAGCTTTGGTTCTCTGTCTACCAGGCTTGAAACCCCCTGAAACAGTGGACTCAACTGTCACTCTAATCCAAGACCCGCTCAATATTTTTGACATACAGCTTTTACATAGCAATCTGAGTCTTTGAGATTTAAGGAAGCGAGGTTTCAAGATATAAAAGGTCATAAGAGAACAGAGAGCAACTAGAGACACATGCTGATCCGGGCAGTTACTGAAGCTTGTTTCGATTAAGCGGAGCTCCTTTTCCAGACATGAAAGTGAAGGCCGAGCGATTAGCAACTAACGAGAAAATCTTTTTGAGTTAGTACTTTGCGAGCATGGATGAGGTCAGATGTTTAAATTGTCTCTACCTTTTGGAGGGTAAGCACGAATACCCAGTAAGGCAAAGCAAGCTGTCAATGGCAGTTCTCTTTCTCAGAGATATCGTTCGCTTTGGTAACTATGTAACATCACAAGTTGATGGCTGTAGCACATACCTTTGCGCGAGAGAGGCGGTGAGCAGGCTACTTGACAAACCGTACGACATGCTTTGGTCCCTTAGAAAGAAACAAAAACTCGGGAGCTTTCCAGAATAAGCCTCATGAATTAACAAATAGAAAACAAATAGCCCGATAGGTGAGAAAATACTGTTATTGGTCAATACACCTTAGTCTGATATCAGAAGTGGTTTGTTTGGGTCTTACTGTCCCTGATCTTAGCCTTGCACTCCCGAGATAAGGTCTTACTACACGTGGGAATAATCCCGAGTTCTTCGCAACGAGAGTCAATTGGGCCAGCATTTATGCAAAGTTGTGTGTTTAACCATCGACTTGGTACCGTGGAGCCTTGGAGTACAGACCCCGCTGAACTCGGTCTCTGGTCTTTGATTGCATGAAAGACAAGAGACACAATTCACGACGAACACTGAACTACCTAGATATAATTCAGTACCTCTACTTGGGAGATACCAGTCTCCTGTATAAAATTGTCTGGCTCTTTTTGCTATGCTCCACAGAATTAGCGTTGATATGAGACCCGGTAACAAAATGAAGTTAGAACACGATTAGGTTAATTAGCTCACGATAAGCGAAAAGGTATTTATAACTACCTAAACTTGAATGGCTTAGATAGTATTTAGTATTTCCATGTACCTGGACAGTGTTTGCGTGTCGCCAAACGGTCACAGGTGCGCGTCAAAGAGCGTCAGCCGTCCAATATCTACTACCTCATACTGACATGGGGTGAGACCTTATTAGCTAATATGCTGGTTGTCCCCCAGCCATTTATGACTTGCCTCGAGCATGAATGTCTTTACCCAAGTTCGACTTAACAATAGCCACCCATCTTCACTTATGACACAGCAAGGACGATATTTGCCGTTGGAAATAAGCTCTTGGCTCTCCAAACTTTGATCTATCGCTTGCGCATCTATCTTTTCGAACATGCTTCAGGTAATCGCCAAGAGTTATGAAGCTCACAAAAGCTCCTTTCTCTGGCGTTACAAGAGGCTTTTGGGAGCTGCTATTCTCGTTGTTGTTAATTCTGCTTCCTCCCTCTTCGACAACTCGAAACCCCGCTGCGATAAAACCACTCATCAGATGTAAGTCTCGCTTAGGAAGAGGAGGAGTAGGGAGAGTATCCAGGACTAATGCAGCTTCTAGTACAAATATGCCTCCGTTTTTGTGTAATGAGATCTGGGACCTTGTCTTCTCCAACTTCGAGGATACCATAGATGTTGAAGACGGATCAGATCATGGCCTCTATCCGTCCCCCAAAGACACTGATATTCCAACTCTTAAATCACTGTGTCTTGTCAGCCATCAATTCTACAGATTGGCCAGGCGAAATCTGTATCATACCATATCGGGCGGAAAGCTATACGGGCAACAGAATAATACAAGGATGTGTTTACTCGCCCGTACGCTTCTCTTAAACCCGGAGCTCAGGTCGGAAATCCGTGCAATCGACCTGAGTTCCTCAGCAGACTGGAAAACTTCCTTGGTCAACAGTGACTTTTGGCCACCAAGCATTGAACGGGTTGAACCTACTCAACTCCGAGACTTGCTGAGGGAAGACATAGAAAGATCCCCTGCCACTGGAGCTGGGACATGTTTTCTTCTGGCCCTCATGCCGAAGCTCCGGATGGTCGTATTGTCAGACCCCCAGACACATTCCAAGGCACTGACCTGGATCTTAGGGGGAGAGATGAGGACTCCCCAGCCTGGCACAGCAGATCGACCAGAACTAGTTGCGAACTTCCTCGGTCAGCTGGAAGAAATACACTGGTCGCCATTACGGACCAGGCTAGAAGACTCAGGCACTTGTAGCACGGAATATTTACTACTCCTTCCTAGCATCAAGCGACTCTTCCTGACACCTTTTGCACCCACCTTTACTATCAGCCATCCCGTTGTTCCAGACTTTCAGAGTGGGCTACAGAGTTTGACACTCGATGCTGGTATGATCACGCCCGCTTTCCTACACTACAGTCTTTCTCGATGCAAGGCCTTACAGTACTTGGACCTGGATCTTACAGATTGCTACGACGTAGATGAAGAGGATTTGGCGGTGAACCTGTACGACTTTGGGAGCATTCTCAGAGAGTTTGGACAGGCCCTTGTCGGCCTAAGGCTGAGATTTTACGATTGCGAAGAGTACGCACGAGGCAAGATTGGCTCTCTACAAGGACTTGAGCGCCTCCGACACCTTTCAGCTCCAATATTTGTACTTGCAGGTACACTTAATGACGCTGTCCCGCTACAGGAAGTCTTACCTGAATCTGTTGAGACGGTCGAAATGGATTTCGTTGATGTGTGCAGGATGGCAAATCGTGACATTCTCGTAAGAATGTCTGCTGCTAACGACACCCGGGTGATTCGCTTTCTTGACAACAATGAATTGCCCAAACTACAGGAAGTTATATATGGTTGTTTTACGGACGGCAAGGATGACAGGATCACTAAATTCACCAAAGTTGAGGGCTGGAGTGTCAAGAACGAGGCACAACTACGGCACTCGTTTGCCAGAGAGCCTTATTATTCTTGGAGGCTTGAGCTAGTACGCGGATAATAGGATGGCAAGATGGATATCGGTTCACTCTCCCTACCTACGGAACTAATGAAATAATGAAACTATGGCTTGGAAAGAGATGATCAATTTGAGCAAAAACAAACAGACTGCTGTATGACAGAGATATTACATCACATCTACACGAATACCCGGTGTGAATATACGGTGTATTTTCAGCTGCGAGAAGAGATAACTTGGGACGGAGCAGAAACAGTTCTCATTGGCAACCTGCTAGGTATCATTCCAGGCTACGACGATAGTCTTGATTCAAGCCACAGTCTTGCTCGTGCATATCATGTTAGTCGTGATGATACCGTGCCTATCGTGGGTTACACAACATAAGTACCTCACAAAAGTACCTTTGTACTTAAGCACGACCTACCTAGTTGCCAGCCTGATCACCCCAACAATTCCATCGGCACCCATCTCATCTTCTCTGCCCTCATTCCATTCTGACCCCAATTACCACCCCAATCGCTATCATCATGCTTCTATGCGTGCCCAACGAGATTTTGCGTCACATTTGTTCCATCATCGAGTGCAAAGATTGGGAAGGCGGTTGGGATACAAAGTCCTCCTACCAGGCACTCTTGTCTCTGAGCCGCGTTAGCAAACGATTACGTGAAATTGCAGAATCCCATCTCTTTCGAAGTATATTTGTTCTCGAAGAGGACCCTGATGAGAAATGGATGCAACTTGCAAGACGCCTGCAACAGGATCCTGAGCAGGGCCTCGCCGTGAGGACGTTCTGCTCCCAGAGATACGATCCCATGGCTCCTCCATACTTCCTCGACTTCATGACCAAGTATTTTAAAAAGCTGTGCTCATCACCTGAAGGTGATGAAATCCCCCTAAATCTCAGGGCTCTCATACAGTACGAGTTGAGAGTCAGAATATTCAAACGGCCATACAGAAGTTTGAAAGTGCTTCTCATGCTTCTCATGCCAGAGCTGAGACACCTCGAGCTGTGGATTACCGACCACAAATCTACGCCGTTTCTTCTGACTGGTTCATTTGTAGGTGGCCCAGACCACGGTTGTACTGGGTTTGAGCCCGACAAAGAAGCAGGCCAGAGTTTTGAAGGTATCCCGAATATCTTCTTTTTCCGCCATCTCGAGTCGGTAACTCTTATATCCTATGACGACACACTGGGCTCCCCAATAGGGATTAAAACAGTCAGTGGTCTCTTCAACCATCCAAGCATCAAGGCTCTGAGATTTGAAGGCTTTGCATTGTGGCACGAGACTTGTTCGAAGTTGAACTGGAACAAGGCGCCCAGCAACCTGACAAGGCTCGACCTCGAGAACTGCACCCTAGAGCCCATGTCCCTCCAATGCATCTTGGAGAAATGCACAAGCCTCACCCGTCTCAAGCTGGCCCTCATAGGCAGCGGAGACCTTAAAAACCCCACTCACAATCTTGAGCAGTTTGGCAATATTCTCAGAGAGCATGGGCGAAAGCTGGTTGAGCTTTCAATCACGAGACCAATGTGGGATCCTCACATAGCTGATTGGAAGAACTACATCGGAACTCTAAGAAAACTGGAAGTTCTGAGGCGTCTATCCATTGGGAGGCTCAACTTTGTTGGGCCCATAGATAATGAGAATAAGAGGTACATAACTATACACGACAAACTTCCTCTGTCATTGGAGACTCTCACCATTGAAGCAGAAGTGTCGGGCTGCGCATGTGACTTGGATAGAGTCAGAGAGACAGAAGAGCTAGTCTGCGACATGCTCGAGCATGAACCAGTCCCGCCGGGCTTGAAACAAATCAACATGAAGCTGCTACCAGGGCCGGAGGCTCGAGGTTTTGAAGTGATAGAAGCTGATTACCTTAGGGGCTGGCAAATCGGGAAAAAAGGTCTATGGGTGCAAAAAAGCAAGAGGGGAAGGGAGGACGAGGATGAAGATGAAGATGAGGATGAGGATGAGGAGGAGGATGAGGAAGAGGAGGAAGATAAGGAGGAAGATAAGGAGGAAAAGGAGTGTAGGGTATATGATGAGTATAAGGAGTATGAGGAGTGGTCGGAGTGTGAAGATGATGAGGATTTTGAAGAGGGCAAAGGATACCGAGTGATTCAATTCATCACCAGTGCGACTCGGGTTAGATATGGTACCTAGGTAGGTAGTTCTAAACAAAAACCCTCGCGTATCTCATTTCAAATACACGATCAATATGAAAATTTCATTGCTCTGATCATCTTCTTCTTGTTTTCACCTTTGCGCAAGGGTTGTGATCGAACATGGCTACGGAGTACAGTGCGGAGCCAAGATATCGCATCCCACCACCAGTATTATAAGGCTGGGTGATTATTCATTATTTCCGTTGACTTGTCGTGATATTAACAGACCGTAGACAAACTCAATAATTTTCCGTCAAACCAAATCAAATCGAACATAAATACAGTTTCACTCAAGAAACTTCAGCGCTGATTCGTTCTGGCCTCTCCGTAATTCTTGAAGCTGAGTCATGGCCTAGCCCGTTAGATCATCGCCAGAGCTTAAACATCGAACCACTATCATCATCCTCAGATGACGAGCCCAAATGGAGAGCGCACTTCCTAAACTAAGGCCAATTGGATCTGCCCGGAATGCTATCACCTTGATACGGGCAACATCTTGTGCATCCTGCTCTTTTTCGTCATCGAGGAGCTTCACAAGTTTGAACCGACCCCCGCCAAACTACCCAGGCCATGTTCCTCTAACGAGAGTTGAGCGGGCTGGGCTGGCCATTGGGGCCAGCGTAATGTCTTTTTTTGATCCCTATCGCCATGGTATGCGATTTGATTTCCTGCAGGAACCCTCTGTTTCTCTAGCTGATCACCCTCAGACCTCATCGCTGCTACTGGCGAAGCCACAGCCACGCCATACTTCATCTACCGCCTTCGCGATGCCATGCTCGCAGATCCAACCGGCCGTCGTATCCTCCGAGCTCGACCTCGAATCTCCTCCGAAACCCTCTCCCTCGAAGCTCTACGTGCGCTACCCGAAAATTCCGTTGGCCGCGCCTACGTAGGCTGGCTCGATCGCGAAGGCGTCTCCCCCGATACTCGAGCTACGGTGCGGTACATCGACGACGAAGAGTGCGCATATGTCATGCAGCGATACCGCGAGTGTCATGACTTCTACCACGCTCTGACTGGTCTGCCTATCGTGCGCGAGGGGGAGGTTGCTCTCAAGGCTTTCGAGTTTGCGAACACCTTACTTCCAATGACGGGATTAAGTATCTTTGCGGCTGCTACCATGAAGAGGAGCGAGAGGCAGCGATTCGCCTCGATATACCTACCCTGGGCTCTGAAGAATGGGGCACGGAGCAAAGAAGTCATTAATGTCTTCTGGGAAGAGAGACTTGAGGATGATGTTAGTGACTTGAGAAAAGAGCTGGGTATTGAGCAACCGCCCGATATGAGAGACATACGAAAGAGGGAGCGGGAGGAGAAGAAGAGACTTAAAGAGCTGAGAGAGCAGGGTCTATAATTTTCTGCTTGTTCTCTCCCATCTGACTTCTTTTGAAATACTTGTACTCTAGTGTATTACATGTCAAATTTAGAATTGCCAATTAGCGCTGTTATTGAGGCCAAAATTACTGTTCCAAGATTCCCGATCTGTCAAATCATTTGAATCATGCACATCATCTAATCATACGAGCAGACAACGCAGATTTTCCCCGCAAAGTCTGAGGAAGAAGATATTCTGCACCTTGAGCCATCACATTCATTTTTTTCCCCTTTTACTCGAGACAGAAAAGCAGGTCCCGCCCACGAATTTGCCTTGTTTCCTCACTTTGATCTTCTATTCAATGGTATCACAGGCACCTCTTACAGGTCCAAATCATCGTCATCGTCCCACGCCTTGCGTCTGCTCACAACAATCTTCTCTTCCTCCTTGCTCTCCGACATAGCGTTGAGAAGCTCCTTGAGTTGTGCCTCAGTGACCTTCTGTCGAAGTTGGCCGGTTTGCGCAAGTGTGATAAGTCGGTTCTCGATGTCGGCGGCGCGCTCCTCCTTCACAAGTCGGATACGGCCTAGACGGTCGGCGGCTTCGGGATGGAGGATCTGGTTGAGGATGTGTTGGCGAGCGTCATTTTGCTGCTGTCTATTTCAAGGTCAGTAAAACAGTGTCGCACGGTATGGATCAAGACAACTGACTGGCGCTGCTGTTGTTCCTGACCAGAAGAACCGCCTCCACTACCACCGGCTTCAGCCTTCAGTTGCTCCAGGCGAGCTTTTCGTAACTGCGAAGAGTATCAGTGATGAATTCCGATGAGGCCGCAAGAGTGAGCTACCTGTTCCAACTCTGCGTCGTCCATGATTTTGATATGTGACGTTCTTCAACGTTTTGGTGAGTCGCGAGATCAGCCTGACACCGCGGGGCCGCTTTGCACATCGTAGGAGGGGCATTGGGTTACGTAAGCCAAACCAAGCAACACATTGAACATCATGCTACTACTGATTTGATGTCAAATATCCTGTCAACTGACAAAGAGTTGTTGAGTGTCTTTTGTATGAGTAATTCAAGCGCTATTGGGAAATCTTCAACCATATATAGAACGCCCCAAGTGCCAAGGATGCAATTCGTTAAAACCCTATTCTACAATAAGTCATTTTTCAATCTGCGCTGCTGAAACTTCTCCCTAACAATGTCTGGCGATGCCTCCTGGACAGGTATGAAAGACCGCAACCTTTTCAATTCTTCAATACGTCGGGCCTTGATCATCTGAACCATCAGTTGGTTTCTGGGCGTGTCTATGCCGAGAGTCCTAGCCCGCTTCAAGAAGTATCCATTCTGATAGTTGATGTCTGTTTGCAGACCCTTGTTGATGCGTGTCAGCAGATCGCTGGGGGCTTTGCTCTTGCCTGTAATGCGACGGTAGCAGAACTTTTTGAGGCCTTCTCCGCGGAGGAACTTTAAGAGGTCGGGCGAGTCTTGGACCTCAGGCATGTTCTCCGTCACTAGAGCTAGTTCCCCTAGAAGCTGATCCATCAGCCTTTGAGCGTTTCTATTTTCCAATAGACCTTGATATGGGAGGTCAAGAAGCACACAAACGGGCTCAACAGCAGCCGTGAACATAACGGAGGGTAGTTTGAACCTTAGCCAATGCTCGAAAGTACTGAAGGTTGTGTTGAGCTCTTTGACCCTCCTCAGCGAACGCATCATACTAGGGTGTTGCTCAACAGGGATGTAGAGCTCCTTCTCCGCATTTAGTACCGGATCGGCCTTGGTGAAGACTGTTCGCCCACTCTTCAACTGCTTGACAGAATCCCTGTTCCGATTGAAAGCGAGCGCGTGGGACATATGGCCCAAGTAAAAGTTGGGCTCAGGCTGGGTTCCGTTAAAGAGTTGTTCGCGGACTTGCTCGAGCACTCCCATGCCGTCGTTAAGAAGACAAATCGATGTTTTATCGTCGATTCGATCTTTGACTGAAGCGATCGCTTTAACAGCCTCAAAGCCACGGCCGGTAACTATCAACTCATCGATATGCGAGCGGCCAGATTGAGGTAGAGCATCATTGTCGGAGATGGCTGCATTCTTCTCGGCATATGCATTCTTCCTTGTTCGTTCAGGTTGAACCTTTTCAACATTTCGATATCTTGACTTGGGCATCTCGCGAAATGGCACCGTCTCAACGGAATCATAAACGCTACATAGAGCGTGGGCGATGAATCTTGATCTAACATCTTCGCCCAGGATATGAATCTTATGTACTGGTCCAGATTTCGCTGCTTCAGCTGGAATGACAACCGAGGGGACGTAGAACTGCGACGACGGGCTTGTTGATGTAGGTGTGAGAGATCCGGCTTGGGTAATAGAGCTTTTCCATGGCCGTGATGGCGCACTGCTGAGTTCTGGGGGTACAGCTTCTGGTTTCTTCTGTTCTGTCGGAGGCACTGCCGAAGCAAAGGGTCGTGTATAGCCGAAACTGGGCCGACTTCGGAGCCATCGGGTCGATTTTCTCGCTATTTGAGTCGTCGCCCACGTCTTCATTATGATTTCCAGCTTCAAGCTGGTGATCCAGTCGTCGTGGAGAGAAAAGGTGGCTCAGAAGCCGAAAGATCGAGGTTTAATATGTGCACGCGCGCATCCAGACTCGAGCGAGGGGCGATGGAGGCTCGCCTTTGGAACTCGGTTTTTGGTACGTCTGATTAACAATACATCGATTTGTTATTTCGTCAGTTCGTGAAGGCGTCGAGTTGCGTTGGAGCTGGTGAGTCGATACTAAAATTGGTGATGCGTTAAAGAATGGCACAGGCGAGTCCGTTTTCCCATTTGTTTCGACTTAGACCAGGCCAATTAGAGTAACATGAGCCTAAGTTTTGATGATCAATAGTGGGGTTCAAAAGCATCAATAATTGGCCAATGAGTGCTCGGCTCCGATATCGTTTGGCCCGATGCTGAAAATAGCCGGTGGTGAAGGCTACACAGCATGAATGAAACATATAAGTAACAGGATTCGTGTACGGAGTTCACTGAAAGGTATCCAAAACTCATGAAAAGCTTCCACTTTCAGCATTCTTTTGTTTTCAGCTTCAGAGTAGTTCTCGGACTGTGGTACCCTTTAGTTGCATTACTTCGCTTCATGAATGCAAAAGCCACTAAGCCTTATTGGGTCTCATGGTTGACAAGTTTCTGCGCCTGTGCGAAGTCTTTCATGCGACGACGTGAACATCGCAACATTGCACCTCTCAACATTCCTAATCACAGAACTCAACATGACAGACGTTAAGGACATCACACCGGATCTCGATCGGCTGGATAATCAGCTCGATGATCTTGATGAAAAGCTACAGCCTTTGTTGGGGAACCTCGAAGGCATGGCCTCTCAGTTGCCCCTATTAGACAAGGCGAAACTGTTCTCACTTACAGCTTACGCGATCGAATCCCTGATGTTTAGTGAGCTCTCTTGGACCTGACACGAGGCTACATGGTCACACTAACATTCGCGATAGCATCGCTGAAATTAAATGAGGGAAATGAGGCTCAAACACAAGCCGTTCTTACTGAACTTAAGCGAATTCAGCAATATTTTGGAAAGATCAAGAACATCGAGTCTCCCGCGGAGCCTGAAACGCGTATCCTGACTATTAATCAAGAGGCTACCGCGCGTATCCTCAAGGCGGACCTAGTATGTAGCGGCGAAGCCATCACAGATTCAAGACTGACTTTTTACAGGGCGACAACAAAACAATCAGCAGTAAGCTTGCCGAAAAGATTGCAGAGGAACGAGCCAAGGCACTGCTCAAGTCTGTTGAGAACCGAAAGCGACCAGCAGAGGAGTCGCCCGTTCCATCTCAGCCTAACTCTTCTGCTGATGGAAAAGATAAGAACAAGAAGAAGCAGAAGAAGAACAAAAAGAACAAGTCGAAAAACTGAATTGCAAAGCAGAATTATGATGCTGACGGGCCAAATGGTTGGAAAACGCACAGAAGTCTGGCGCCAGCTGTTGATGGTGGAATTCAGAGCATGCGGCTTCAGGTGGAGGCCTACAATGATACCCAGATTGTGTCAGGCAAATAGATGGCTGGGGACTTATACGGCCCCCTTGAAAAGTTGAATTCACTGCGCATGGCGTTTGGGAACTTGGGTTTGTCTTTTGCTTTGGGGAGATAGTGATGAGACAACTACACTTAGACATCGGACTCTTATGAAACGCAGCTTGCTTCCGAAATTTGCTTTCTTGCGGGATACAGTGAAGTTTGCATCTAGAGGGGGCACGACTTGTGTTTCAATTGGCATATGCTTGTGGCCTCAACAGCAAATAAAACTTCTAGCTCACGACTTAGACCTCAATACCATGATGACTGACCAATTGCTACAGCATAAAGCTGATAAGAGGAAAACCTAGATGATGACTCCTTGGCCGGCCTTAGAGGCGTATAAAAGGCTCCAATCCCTCGGCCAAGAAATTCAAGATAAGACATACAATTACGAAGAGCTCCTTACCAGACAGCATCTCCCTTGTCATCCGGCATCGCATTAGATTTATGGCAAAGTTGAGCTCTTATCGCTTTAATACGTGGAAAGATAAGCCAGAGAGGTGACTAACAATTTTTCACCCCACCATTATCGGACGTGAGTCAAGCAAGGGGAGCAATCGCGGGGCACCACAACCCCTCCAAGTTCCTACCCAAGGCCGCGATTTCTGTTTTCGCATCGATTGAAGCAGAAAACAAAGCACAGCATAAAATGGCGGTTATCTACGTCGACGAAGAAGCCGGAAGCGATCTCCCCGAGATTCAGGGCACTGAGGCCGCCCCCTTCAAGTCTCTTCTTGAAGCCTACTACCGCCATGGAGCCGAGTCCGAGTATCAGGTTAAGAAGAAGGACGATGAGGAGGGTTACAAGCCTGCTGCCAAGTCAGCCCTGAAGAAGGCTGTCGCCTATGCTGCTCAGCAGAAGAAAAAGGCCGAGGCTGCTGCTAAGCGAGCCGAGAAGGATGCTCAAGACGAGGCCGCTCGTTTGGCTGTTCTCGAGGAGGCCAAGAAGCTGAAGATCACTAACGACCCTTCACTTCCCGAGCCTGTTGCGATCAACCTCCAAGAGACCGACCCTTCAAAGATTGGTACACTCCGAAAGAGCAAGGATGAGCCCACTGAGGGAGTCAAGCGCGTCTCCGTTCAGGGCCGTGTCAACCGTGTCGCTAAGCAGGGTGGTCTTATCTTTGTGACTCTCCGCCGCGGTCTCAACTACATGCAATGTCTCCTTTCCGGAGATCTCTCCAAGACCTACGATGCCCTCACTCTTTCGCGAGAGACCTCACTCGAGATCATTGGTGAGCTTTGGGAAGTTCCCGCTGGTGCTCACGCCCCTCTCGACCGAGAACTTCGCGCCGACTACTTCAGGGTCATCGCCAAAGCCCCTGGTGGTGATGAGGCCTTCACCAACTTGGTTCCCGTTGACGGTGATACCAACACCCTCATGAACCTCCGCCACCTTACCCTCCGCCACGAGAAGCCCGCCGCCGTCATGTTCGTTCGCGACATTGTCGAGGATGCTTTCCACACCGTTTACAAGGAGTTGGACGTCAAGAAGGTCAGCCCTCCTGCTCTTGTGCAGACTCAGGTCGAGGGTGGTTCTACTCTTTTCAAGTTCGACTACTATGGCGAGACTTCATACTTGACTCAGTCCAGTCAGCTTTACCTCGAGACTGTCCTACCTGTCCTTGGTGACTGCTACTGCATTGAGAAGTCTTTCCGTGCTGAGAAGTCCCTTACCCGTCGCCATGTAAGTACCCATATGAGGCAACAAGCCAGATGTTATATCTAAGTGATCGCATCTAACTTTAATGCAGCTTTCTGAGTACTCCCACGTCGAGGCTGAACTCGATTTCATTACCTTCGACAACCTCCTGGACCATCTTGAGCACGTCATCTGCCGTGTGATCGATCTGACTCTCGAGAACCCTGTTGCCGCTGAGGCTATCAAGAAGTACAACCCTGACTTCGAGAAGCCTTCTCGGCCTTTCTTGCGCATGCGATACTCCGATGCCATTGATTGGCTGCGAGAGCGTGGTATCAAGAACGAGGATGGCAACGACCATACCTTTGGCGACGATATGTAAGTGTTTCGCCAATTTCGAATGCACACAGACTGACTGGAGACCAGTGCCGAGGCTGCTGAGCGCAAGATGACCGACGAGATCAACCGCCCCATCTTCCTCACTCACTTCCCCGTCGAAATCAAGTCCTTCTACATGTCAAGGGCCAAGGACGACCCCCGCGTGACCGAGTCCGTCGATGTTCTGATGCCTGGAGTTGGCGAGATTGTCGGAGGCAGCATGAGAATTTGGGACTATGAGGAGCTCATGGCCGGTTACAAGCGAGAGGGCATTGATCCTACAGGATACTTCTGGTACACTGACCAGCGCAAGTACGGATCTACTCCTCACGGAGGATACGGTCTGGGAGCTGAGCGGTACGTTATTCGATACTTCTATGATTTGATGTATACTGACAACTGTTTAGATTCCTGGCGTGGCTCCTCAAGCTCTGGACAGTGCGAGAAGCTTGCTTGTATCCCCGATACATGGGCAGATGCACACCGTAAATGCTGCGCTCATGAGATGTATAACGAAAATGGAGTACGGGGCATTAGTATAGTAGAACAGACCGCTCTAGAGTTAACGTCTAGAATGAAATTGCGAAACTGCTTTACTCACTGTTTGTATTTACATTGGCACAAGACTTATATCCGATAGTGAAATGCCCGATATCTCCGTCGTCGAAGCGGTCGTAATCAATCGTAGCCTTTACTAACCTCATGACTCAATTAATAGAGCCTTAGAGGTAGGTGCCCACTAAAAAGTTGCCCAGCGGCTGTCAACGGAAGGTCCTGGAGTGCTCTGGACCCCTGGCGCCTGGGGAATGCCTCTTCCGAGGCCCTAGTTACTGGCCAATCTTCCCCATCCCTCGTTGAAATTTGCCCCTCGTGATTGGCTGTTTTTGATATGCGCCTCCGAAATCCGTGCCTCCGGTATTCTTTCTTTCCGATCTTTCTTCTCATAGTTAACTCAACATCTTGAACTTTGTTCTTCAACACTTCCATAATATCGCATCACCAAATCTCCCACCAAAACCTCACAACACAACAACCACAATGCCTCGTCAACGATCCGTCGGCCGCGCTCCTTCGCGCCCTACTGCTGCTGCTCCCAAGCCTGCTCCTCAGCAGACTCGCCCTGCCGCCACCCACGCTGCTCCTCCCGCCGCCGCTCACCCTCCCGCCCAGGCCATGCCTGCTCAGGCTGCCGGTTCTCAGGGCCCCGGACTGTTCGGCCAGATGGCCAGCACTGCTGCGTAAGCATCCCCTCGCGAATCTACAACAATTGGTGTCTTGGGAGTTCCAAGTTCCGGGTGGAGCAATGTATCCGAGAGCACCAGTAGAGCTCATACTTCGAACACGTGTAGCTAACTTGTTCTCAGCGGTGTCGCTATCGGTTCCTCAGTAGGCCACGCCATCGGCGGTCTCTTCTCCGGCGGTTCCTCCGAGGCTGCTGCCCCCGTCCAGACTCAGGCCGCTCCCCAAGAGCAGTCCTGGAACCAGAACAACTGCGCCGGCGTCGCCCAGAACTTCACAAAGTGCATGGATGAGAACAACGGAAACATGCAGATCTGCAACTGGTACCTTGAGCAACTCAAGGCTTGCCAGGCCGCCGCTGGTCAGTAAGCATGGACGAATTAGAGGGTGAAAAGAGAACAAAAAGGACTTGCTATCACTATGGGAAAGGAAATAACATCGGGGATATATATCTCCTGACAGCGTGCATGCATATAGGAATCCGGTGGGGGACATATTACTGCTACATCTCAGCACTGTCAATTGTATAATACAACAAAAAAAGACATAACTCCCACTCAAATCGGGAAACCCCTTCATTCATCTTTCTCCTCCTCTTCTGGCCGTGGCTCAAAGTTCAGCTTTATGGTGTTAGCAAGTTCATGATACAGAGTGGGATACGGGGTCTTACCGAATTTCCATTGTACAACTGTTGATCTCTTTGCTGATCTCTGCGATTCTGGAATGACTGAACACGATCTTGAGAACTGGCGGGCGCATCGGTCGTAGGCCCTCGGTGCCCAGTGCGGTCATCACCACCCCCGAACAGACTGAAAACCCATGTGAAAATGCCGAGAATGAAAGCAATAACTCTCGAAACAATGCCCTCTGAATCATCGTAGGCCGTCGTAAACTTCTTGACGGGAATAAGCACCAAGGTCGAAGACGGGAAAAGGCCGAGGTCTCCTAACGGCTTGTCTTCCTCAGTCTCATCAATGTTCTTATTCGGTAGAGGCGTGAGGACCTGCTTGAAAGTGTATGGCTGCGAACCATCGCCTCTACTTTCGTCTACCCATTGTCGGACCTCTTTTAGGTGCGCAGTCGTCTTGAAGCGGTTCCTCAATGTTGATCCATCGAACAAGCGGACTTGAAGAGCCGTTATCGCGCCAGACTTGGAGGAGTTTGACAGCTTTGTCTCTGGTGCGCTCACTAATGATGCTGCAACGTCGCCACCCTTGAGGTTATCAAGTTTCTGCTTCTCACGCTGCTCGGCACGGAGGCGTCGCTCTGCCTTGTCGTCTTCAATGCGCTTGAGAATCCGCGCCTTCTCCTCTTGATCTTTCTGTTTCTTCTTCCTTACTGCCTCTGCTTGCTTATGAGCACGGGCGTTGTCCGTGTCCATGCCAGCTTCGGCCTCAGCTTTGGCTTTCTCTTTCGTCCTTGCGCGTTCCTCCTTCACCTTGCGCTCATTCTCTTCCCTTTGGGCTTGCAACCTGGCAGCCCTCTCAGCTAGTATCCGACGAACATTCTCTGATGTTGAAGGAGCCGCTGTCGGTGGAGTGTTCTGCTGTTCTGAAGCTGCGGGTATCTCTGTCTGAGGCTGTGGTGGGCTGGCCTGCTCTGGTGCCGGGGTTGGTTGGGTTGTAGCTGGAGCTGGAGCTGGAGCTGCAGGTGCGGGTGCAGCAGTGGAGTTGAAAGCAGTCTGAACTCTCCGCAAGAAATCCTCTTTGCTGGTCCCCGGTGTGATGTACTCCTTGAGTTCTCCATTCTTAATGATAACAACAGTCGGAGTCCGCGGTAGAGGGAAAATCTGAGCTAGATATCCGGCTTCCTCGGACCCAGCTTTGAGACGGAGCGCAATAGAATGCTCCTTGAGTAAGTCGCTCAACTACACCGTAATTAGCCCCATCACATATGACCTGCAGTTTTTCATGATCTTTACCGTATCATTGACCAGAAACTCATTTTCCCATTGTGTGCTCTCGTCGCTTTCATCTAAAATACACGTGAGTTATTGCGTGGGTCTAGGTGATGACCAAACTTACCTGTCACGAAACATAAGACAAGTTTCTGCTGACCGACGGCTGTCGAGATGCCTTCTTGAAGAGTTCCTTCGTAAAACATGGTGAATTATGTTGATGATGATGAGCTCTTGACTTGATTTATATTATGGAAAAATTGAAAATAGTGGGTGGGTGGGCGATTGTGAGCAGGATAAAGTTGCGACGTGTTGTCAAAGTTAGAGCTGTCTCGTCTTGACTTCTACTCCCTTGAGACTTGGTGAATATTTGTCATGTAAGTAAAGAAGAAAGACGTTTTAATTAGTGGTGTAGCAAGTAAGTCGGACGGTCAAATAAGTAAAGAAAAGAGTTAATGGTAAGAATCAACTCCGATCATGTCTGTTTAAACAAGGCTTGAATGGATGTAAACCAAGCCATCATGAGTGAAGGAACGGATAGAGCAGCTATGAGAGCTGGGTTAGCTATGACGCTTATGGCATCACGTGGCCCTAGCTTCAGCGCCGACATTCGGGTTTGGGGGCTTACTCAGCGTTGCTGAGCTCGCCATCCAGTAGAAACTTTGCAAAGGATCTAACATGGGAGAGTGAATGAATGAGTCAAAGGGAACATGTAACATATATTTTTGCTGGTCCGACTTTTCTCTTCTTTCTTCAGCTTCTCCTTGTGAGAGTGCATTTATCCCAAAATGCTCATTGACCCTGCTTTTCTGCCATGGGCAGAAAGTAAAGGAGTCAAACTAAAAGGTGTTGAACCTCGAATTCTTCCAGGTCGTGGTATTGGTATTGTTGCAACTCGCGATATCAAGGTGAGTAATAAATTTCCTTTCGAAATTATTCTAACATTTTCAAGCCAAATGAAACGATTTTGAGTGTACCGATGAAGGCAGTTCGCACCATTGATACAGTGCCGAAGAACATCACGGAAGCCCTTCAAGGAGTTTCAGTTCACAGCGTCTTGGCTGCCGAGATTGCTCTTGACGAAAGTGATGACTTCTCTGTATGGAAAACAGTTCTGCCAACCCGGGAAGATTTAGAGGCCGGTGTGCCCATGATGTGGCCGAGTGAACTCCAAGCCCTTCTCCCCAAAAGGGCCAAGGATATCCTGGATAATCAGAATGCTACATTCAGACGCGAGTGCGAAATTGTTCTGAAAACATTCCCCAAGTTGACCAGGGATGAGTACTTATACTCTTGGGTGCTCATCAACACCAGAACCTTCTACAACAGCATGCCCAAGATGAAAAGCTACGCTCATGCTGACCGACTGGTCTGCATGCCAACAGCCGACCTGTTCAACCATGCTGACCAAGGGTGTAAGCTCGCCTATTCAGCCCTAGGGTACAGTGTTCAGTCGGATAGAGTCTATCGCCAAGGTGAGGAAGTCTACGTATCGTATGGGCCTCACTCAAACGACTTTCTCCTCTCCGAATACGGTTTCATTCTAGATACGAATCGCTGGGACGAGGTCTACCTAGATGAAGTGATTCTTCCGATGCTGAACAAGACACAGCGTGCCGACCTTGAAAGTATCAACTTTCTTGGAAGATACACCCTCGATGACCAGACATTAGGCTGCCACAGAACTCAGGTCGCTCTGCGAATGCTATGCTGTACACAATGGCAATGGCAGCGGTTCTTTGATGCTCAGGACGAAGGGCGTTCGTCGCAAGCTGAGGTTGATGAATTACTGTTGACAGCATTGAAAGACTTTTTGAACATCATCGGAAAGACTCTGGGAGATATAGATGAGGTAGAAGGCGGCTCGAGTAGCCAGCGGGAACTCTTACGGCGCAGATGGCAGCAGATTGAAGCCATGGTGACCAAGACAATAGATACACTTGCATGAGTCTTTCTGTATGTATCTCAATATCTGCATTGGATAATTTATGATCATGGTTCCTTTCGGGAGCTCAAGTAATACCCACAGCGATAGCTTTTCTGGGTGTTTGAAAAGGAGCAGCGGGTTCGGTATCAGCGATGGACTGTATTGTCTCGCAAGTCATATCACCAAGTAGTATGATGTTGAATCTGAAAGCCAGGAGACATGTCGACGAGTTCATTCGTGAGTCACTGTCATTCAGGAAGATACCTATAGTATATGACAGGGGGTCAGTGATCCCACTGGAAATATGCCTAGATAGGTAGGTAAGTAGCAAAGATAAGCCAAGATCAAACTACTGCCGGTTATGCGGTTTGCAGATCACGGATCGCAACCTAAGCTGTTAACGATGACCATCACTTGTTATGCATACCCGCACTTGGTTCCTGGAGCGGCAATAACACCATCCGGTCCAAAAAGAACCGGCCCCGTTTGCAAGGTTGTCGGCTGTCAGAAATCTTGGGCACTCAAGTTATGCCACGAATGGCGATGTTTGGGGGGTTGTTTTCACATGTCTCAACAGACAGACAGAACCCCACGATGAATGGAAATAAAGGTATGGAGTAATATGTAGCCAAATCTCTCTGGTTGTGCCATAAAAGATCCCTGTTCGGTACTTGCTGGTATTTGTCATTGGTCCACGACCGCGGTTGCATTTTGGCTAAGTTGACTTAGTATAAGCGCTACCAATATAATAAATAGATGTCGTACGATAAGTTCGGCCACCTCCTACCGACGACAGGCACAGGCACAGGCACAGGCACAGGCACAGGCACAGGCACAGGCACAGGTCGGTTGGGCTCCAACAGGCTTGGGAAGAAACTCTCCAGGGCTCACTCAATACGAATATTCTCACAAGTCATTGGCTTACTTGCTTTCTTTTGCTTGATACCAATGCCAAGTTCACACAAACTGATCACTAGCCTTTCCCGGAGAGTAGAGACAATTAGCCAGATTCTAGCAAAGACTCCAAGCAACACATGTTTCTCTCAACAAGCATCTTCCCAGTTGTCTTCACTTACGTAGACTGGAGTTGTTGGGCACTACAGACGCCATGCAAACGGTATCGGCCAGTTAGGTTTGTCTTGACTGATGCTATCACTCGTAAACCATCGTAAGGCAATCCTGCTTGGAGAGCAGGCGGCTGCAGCAAGCATCTGCTAAGAAGCCCAAGACCACACTCTTGTTTGGCTATAGATGCAAGCCATAGGGCAGCAAGCAACGTTGCATGATAACATACACTATATATATCGGCAACTCTCCTCGTTCACCTCGTTCAACGTAAAGTATCCAAACCTTACTCACGACTTACACCCAACGGCGGGAGTCACTAACTTGTTTGAGCTTGACACCGTTCACACTGTGCCCTAGGCAGTTCTCAAAGAAGCCGCCTCTGGTGAGTCGAAACATCCATTGGCCGCTTTTACGGGAATACCGAATAGTCTAGGCCGGAAAGAGCCTCAGTTGCAGAACAATATCATATCATTGTTGTTCGTAGAAGAAGAGTCGAGAACTGATGATAGTGACCAGGGCGATCCTGGTTGATTCACATCCCCGCAAACCTTAAGCCACCGACATCACTTGATTGCATCTCCTCTCTTGATATCATCTCAACTCTCATCAAATAAGAGGCCAAAGACTCCAAGACGGAGGACTGAGACAGACATCCAACCACTCATTTCACTATGGCTTCCTGCAACACCTGCCACAAGGAAGAACCTGCAGTTCAGCTCAAGCGGTGTGCCAAATGTTCCACTACGCAATACTGCTCTCGGGAATGTCAAAAGATCGACTGGAAAGTACACAAGAAGATCTGTGGCAAGCAGGCAGATTCAGTTGCCAGTGCCAACGTCCATGATCCAGACGAAATGAGCCAGTCCCCAAAGAAGGGACTGGAGCAGTCTGTTCCAAACCCCTTTACCCGTCTCGATAACGGCACTTACCTGCACAACCGTCCTGAAAAAGACGTCTATCGACTTCTGATTGACACTTATCGTCTCCGCATGGATGACATGTACAACCTTGAAGGTCAAGCAGATTCGGACAGTCTCTACGGCGGTGCTTCAAACGGACTTCGAGGTTTTCAACGTTTCTTACGACAAGCATCAGTCCGAAGAGGGCTGCTTCCTTCATGGTGGATGCCAGAGAAGCAGCAGGAGTGTGAGCAATTGGGGATGGATTCAAGTCAGTGGCAGAACTTGAAGAAGACGACGAGTAAGCAGGAGATCATTGACTACTATGGCGATCCTCGTTTCCCTATGCAGTTGCGTATGGTTGGAGAGGCTGTGTATCTAAGTGCCCCTGGAGGAGGCGATGGTTCACAGATGAGAAAGATGATGGCTGCGATGGAGGGAGGCGGAATGGAAGGGATGGGGATGAACATGATGGATGCTTCATCACTCCGTCGCTGAGGGTGTTAGAGCACATCTGGATAAAGTGTTCTGCAAAAGTTGTATAAGGGAAAAGGTCACATTATGTCACAAAGTTGACCAATATTTAATTCCACGTCCATATTGACGGATTGGTGCCTAGCACACATCCTAAAACCCTTGAAGAGTCAAACATTCAAAGTCAAAAGATGTTCTCCATCCATAGACCCTTGGACTTCCCAACTGAGTCCAGTCCGCTGCGAGTTCCAGCTCCGGGACACGATCAAACTGCGGTCCAAAAACGACATTGTCCGACTCCATCACGACAGCTATTCTGGCCAGGTTTTTCCCAGTGTGGCTGGGGTTGTTGCAGTCCCTCGCGATGATGACTCTTTGAGCCTGAAGTCTCCCAAAGTAGGGGATCACCGCTTCATACGCTCCACACCAGATATAATCCTTTTCGCTTGCGCAAAACAGAATCTTGAGGACGAGGCAAGCCTGCTTGGCAAACATATCGTCATATACCTTGGTCGTCTCCTGGAACCTGTCTCCCAGCTCGTCTATCATTTTCCAGAGAGGTTTGCTCTCTTCTTCCGGCATGGGGTTTGCCCTGTGTTTAATCACGGCAATCATAAGAAGCGCAGCCTTAAAAGCAAGGAAATCCACAAAGTCAGCCCTCATCACCGTCTCCTGCTCGAGTTCCGGGGCTCTCATGGCTTCTTGCGCCTTTATGATCTCCTGTGCTGATGCTAGGATCGCCTTCCTTGCAGGCTCGAAGTCCTCAACTTTCCCAGGATTCATGTTTGACAGTTGACATTTGGGCCAGTTCAGCATGAGCTCAAATGAATGATACAGGATCTTGATTTTGGCACGGGTGAAGGCTTGTGGGAGATAGGGGATATATCTCAGGTGTCCTCTCGTCCAATCCTCCGGAATCATGTAGTTCAATTCCTTCAGCTCTTCAAGGGTGCGTGTTATGGTTGCACTAGTAGTGCCTTCTTTCATGAGGGTTTGGCTTGTAAGAAGGCCTGATAGCATGGCTATCTTGCGAATAGCCTGCTTTTCTGCGAGGGGGTATTTTTCCTCAAAAATCCTGGGCCCCAGTTGCGCGGGGACTGCATGAGGCATTCCGAGGAAGAGTGAAAGCTGTCGGTCTTGAATCCACAACTCTTCCCAAATAGCTCGATGCAGGCTAGACCGGCCCTGGTGTACTCCCAGGAGCATGGCGTTCTCAATGGCAGTCCTGATGCACTTCCATGCCTTCGTCGGGCGACCTACGGCGAGGGATAGCTCGCCTTGGAGGAGCAGGGCCTGGACAAAGTCGATATTGCAAACCGGTGTTGAGCTGATTCTATACAGAGATTCAACTTTTCCGATACAATTGGAAATAAGTAGCATTGGCTCAAAGGGTGCTGGTGCTCGATTGTCGGCGTATTTGAACTTCATCGGTAGCTCCTTGATAGAGAGGCAGAGCCACACTATACATTTTGCGACAGCGCCAGGTTCTGGTGGTTTTTGGCGGTTTGGGGACAATGACTTGTCGATGAACGCTAAAGCTGACTCGACGTCTGTTGGAAATCCAGCATCAAGCACGGTCACTGTGTTGACAGCGGCAGAGTCATCGTCTTGCTGTTGGTGTTGGTGTGACACCGTTGCTAGAGGCCAGCTCGCCCAATTCTGGGTGAACCTGCTACTGTGGTGCAGAATCCTGGTCAGAACTGACTGGTCGGGTACAAGCCCCTGAAGTGATGCCGTCAAACGCGTGTGTGGTGTCTGCGTTATCTGTGATGTAAAGATTGTTAGACTACTTAAGCCATCATGACCTTCAGAGCCTCCAAAGTGATACCAACCTCGAATGGCTCGCTCGCAGCCCGGTAGCTTGGCGCGCTTTTGTGGTCAACTCGGTTGCTACTAGTAGCTTGCGCGTCGAGTCTGCGAGCCAAGAGTTCGATTGCAGTCTGCAGAAGAATCATTCGTGACTCAACTTTTCTGGCAAACCGCGAGAACTCTTGAGACATGTCATCTCTGCCTTCGGAAGATGAGTCGTCATTCTGCGACTGGCAGGTGAGGGAGTGTTTGCTGCACTCCTGACACTCAGCCTTGTCGCTGTCGAACTCACACCTTACTCTTCGAAGACAACATTCGGCACAGCTCTTCGAACCGGACCGCTCTCGGGTTGGCAGGTTCTCCATGATGATTTACCCCGTAAGTTTTGTCAAGGAAAAGAATAGAGGTGGAGGAGAAGAAGAGAAAGTGAGGCGGGCACTTCAGCCTACTTGTACGCAGGTGATTCGTGGCGTTTCTTGCTTATCTCAACAACATATATGTCTCAGTTTTATGGCGAGACCTGTTTGTAATGCAACGCACCTATTGAGTGAGAGAAGAGGAAATATTCGTGTTGGTTATTCGGAATCGGGCCAAAAGGTCCTAAACATCACGGGTGGCCGCAGGTGGTTGCAGATGAGCACGAATATTGCTGTGAACCCATCCCCGACCGCCGAGAGTGAATTCTTAGACAAAAAGCCACTTGGGTACGATTGTACGAAGCTACGGGTATTAATTCTGTTTTTGCTTTTTTTTCGGATTTCAAGGGGTAATTGATGTTTGAGGCAAACTCACGGTGCAGCCTTATTTGCTCTGATATTGAGGATGATGATTCCAGAAGACGCTGGGTTACACAACACAGTACGATGTCACACATGATTCCCTTCTTGACTAAGCTGTGTATACACTGTCTTGGACTGTACAGAACCGTTTGAGTTCAGCTCATGTGCACATGCAGTGTTACGCGACATTTGGTTGAAATGCCAGCCACTTTCATCCAGGGTGTGCCATGAAGCAATTCCAAAGACGCTGGGTTACACAACACAGTATAATGTCACACATGATTCCCTTCTTGACTAAGCAGTGTCTGCACTGTACCGCTTAATCCTGAGGTCAACCAATTATATGTAGCAGTATCTCACCAGTATTATCCCATGTCTCGACTGAAAAGTGATATCAATCTGGGGGTCCGGGGTATGTCAAAAGCGATCCCAAAGACGCTAGGTTACACAATACAGTATCACGTCGCACATGGAGCCCCTCTTGACTAAGCAGTGCTTACACTGTGTCAAGAGCCACTTATTCTTCGGGTCAACCAATTGTGTGTAAGACTTATCATAACAGTGTTGTTCAACTTGTGACTGAAATACATTTCAACTCGTGGCCAAAATATCATATAAGCGTGTAATTGTGTCTGGAAACACGTCATGTAAGTATCAATCATCAGAACAAGCACCAAGAACAAGGCAAACAGGCCAGATTGACAGGAGAGGCAGCAGGAATGGGTGTGTTCTCGCAATTGACACATTAAATCCGGTTCAGACTCCATTGAGATATTTAGACTTGATACATGTTCCTAACTTTCAAATTGCACCCTATTACCGTAGATTTATGTGACTGACCGACCCGCGCAAGCTCTGAGAATAATTCCAGAGACGCTGGGTTACACAACACAGTATGAGAGCAAACATTGGCCCCTCTTGACTCAGCATATTACACTGTACAAATGTACTGTAACGACCAATAATATTCGTGGATGCTATACTCGGTGTCTGTTATTCAATATCTGGCTGAAATCCCTGGGTCATTTAATAATACATCTGGATCATGGGAGGTAATAATTGATAGAGGCCTTCAATTGCAATTACAAGGCATTGCCTTCTATAAGATATTGGTGAGGTGCAGATCCTTAGTAGGGGATTCAACGTCCAAGGTGGGTCTATTCCTGAGTGAACCCACCACAATCGACATCATTAACAGCTAGCTATCACCACTTTACCTCACGCCTTCAATGCGCCATCAGACATAATGAACGCACCCAATACCGTCTTGCGCAGTCTGCGCTTGTCAAGACAGATCCCCCGGTGTACAAGATATTCAAACGCACCGCCAAGGAGACATTTCACATCATCCTTCTTCCGTCGCAAGCAACAGCCATCAGCCGACGATCCAGAATTCGTCTCTATTCTCGACGGACCTCCAAAGCTCGTCCGTGTTGGAAAACGCCATGGCCCAGGTCTAATCATCCTCGGTATGCTTCAAGACTCACCAATTGGACAGAGTATGGCCTAATTGAATCAGCTATTATCCCCATCACAGCCTTCATCCTCGGAACATGGCAAGTCCAGCGTCTAGGCTGGAAATCCGAACTCATCGCCAAATTCGAAGACCGACTGATCCGCGACCCTCTCCCCCTCCCACCAACCATCGATCCGGATGCCATCCATGACTTTGACTATCGCCGTGTCGTAGCGAAGGGTCATTTCCGACATGATCAAGAAATGCTCATCGGACCGCGTATGCGAGATGGTACAGATGGATACATGGTAGTCACACCATTGGAGCGAGAGAACGGCACGACAATTCTCGTTAACCGAGGCTGGATCGACAAGAAGCACAGAGATAAGAGGACACGACCTGATGGACTACCGACGGGTGAGGTCACAGTGGAAGGACTTTTAAGAGAGCCGTGGAAGAAGAACATGTTTACGCCAGAGAACCAGCCCGAGAAGGGCATGTTTTATTTCCCGGATGTGAAGCAGATGGCTGCTTTGACCGGTAGCCAGCCTGTCTGGGTCGAGGCTACTATGGGTATGTCTATCATTATGATCTTGCATTTCGTGATGTCTTGCTAACGACACCAGAACCCGAGTTCATGCAAATGGTCGACTTCGAGGCTCGCGGTATTCCCTATGGCCGACCCGCGGAGGTAAACCTGCGAAACAACCATGCCCAGTATATCTTTACCTGGTAAGTTGCCTCCTCATTCATGTCCATCGGCACCGGGCCTTCTAACTCCTTGCTTTAGGTATGGCCTTGCTGTAGCAACATCCATCATGCTTTGGATGGTAGTCAAAAGGCCTGCCAACGACGTCGCTCGTCGTGTAGCCCGTTCAAAGGGCCTGTAAACTGCATATCTCATTTATAACGCATGCACCATGTAAAACTCATGTGTTTTCAGCATCTTCAGCATCTTCAGCAACTTCTGCCTCGTCGCCTCGGCCCGACACGCGTCTCGCCTTGCGTTGCTTAGCTGGTTGCGGAACTGGCATTCTCAGCTCCTGGAGGAGTTCTCTGGGGAGGTGCTTCTGTGCCAAGGAGAACATGGAGGAACGCGGCCCTATCTGACGCTGCCTGTACGATATTAGAATTTATGGCTAGAACAAAATACGGAGCTGATACCCCAGTGGAATAACATACCTTTTCATGAGTGTGAAGACGTCGCTCTCCTCGATTGTTTTGCGCTTCGCATGATCCGCATAGGCTCCTAAATCGTCACCCAGCTGCTCAAAGAACCATTCCGAGGACTGGATGAGAGCATCTAATGTCTCCGCCGATAGACGCTGGTTGCTTAGACCTGACGACTGGAGAGCTGTCTGGGCCACTCGCTTGACAAAAGCCGGAGGCAGTGAGGGGTACTCAATGCCATGTTGTGATATCCGCTTTCGCTTCTTTGCTTTCAAGCCGCGAGGTAGCCTATCATACACTGGTTCATGACGCAACCCGGTTGTGACTGTTGGCTCTGGTATTGGCACTGGCTCGTCATTTATTGAGCTATGATCGTCAACGCCACCATCGTTATAATCCCAACCGTCCATTCCGAAGTCCCCGCCACCAGCATCGGAGTCGGATCCATACGCAACATCGGGGCGGGGATCCTGAGCGCCATCTGCCCCGGCTTCTACTACTGACGGCTCGCCAATTGGTGATGTTGCTTGAAGATCGTTGGCGGGGCCAGACATTTGAAAGACAGTTCCATCCTCAAGTCCACCGGGGTACTCGAAATTGAAGTCGCTTCCTGGGCCCTCGGTCATTCGCCGGGTTTGGTCTGCTTCAATCCTATTTTTATGTGAGCAATGCATTGCATCTAATTAGCCAGTTATAGACTTACGGCTCGAGTGTTATATCGTCCTGCCCAGCTCTCGCCTGAAGATCCTCTAGCAGACCGGGGAAGAAATCCGATTGTTCAATATCGCCCTCTGTGGCTTCATTGAAGTAGTCGCTCATGCGTTCGCTGCCAGGACTCCCTCGAGATAACCGAGAGTCGTTCGCAATCCTTCGAGGCATCTCAATAGACTGCATAGTAAAGTTGTCCTCATCCAATTGTGACAACCTTGGTGGAGGCAAATCTGAGCTGGTACTAGAAGCATCTTCAATGTCCAACGGCAAGGATAGTCTTGGTGGCCTCGTGAGTAGATCGTCGTCATCATCCTCGTCGTCATCATCATACAAGTTGCTGTCCTCCCTCCGTTCCGGTGACGAGCTCCGTTTATTCCCTGGAGACGACGAAGATGACGAGTGAATAGGCTGACTCTTAGGCGCTAGTGTTCGACCGAGCATTCGTAAAATATCCAAGGGTGTTTCTCTCTGTTGCAACATGCTCTGTCTGCGGTTCTTTCCAGGCGTGAACATTGCCGTGCGGCGCTGGTCAAGCAGCCGACGAGCGGCTTTGGCATGAGGAGTTGGCGCATTGGATCGACCGGCAGATGCTGGTGTACCACGGCGGAGAGAGGCACGCAGGTCTCGAGCACCGCCACGACCGAGGGGTGTGTGGACGCCAGAAAACGGCTCAGCGCTAATAGCGCGACGGTTTGGAGTTTTGGAAGGAGTTCGCGCGGGCGTTTCTTGCGATGCCGCTTTTCCTGGCGGCGATAGACTCGACATGTTTGTGGTGGTGTTTGTTTAGATGCGCCGGAATGGCTGGCGGAGCGACGGCCGCTCAACTGGCAGATAATGTCTCGAAATCGTGAAGGTCCCCATCCACAGAACGTTGAGAGGATACGGGTGTAGTTCGAGCACAGCGATTCGGAGAATTACTTGTATTTTTCGGTTATTGTTGATGTTATCGATCCATGTCAATGATGAATGCCAATTCAAGATTCAAGTGGGAACGCGACAAGCTTCAGCCATACGCGGCGAGGGGGAGCTTGAGTGCACGGACCATTTGCATAAGGTAGGTACTTGCATTACTATTGATGTAAATGACCATGGCCTTAATTACCTATATTGAGAGATTTCGTAGTACGATTAAAATATTTCACACAGACAACATACTGTGTTGCGAATGCGTATTTGTTATCACCATAAATCATCTAGATGAGGCAGCGAGTAGATGATAAGCCAAGGACTTAGTCACCAACAACCTCGAGATCCACTACCTAAAGCAATCATGCAGAGCAGAGCTTCAGAGAGACCCCTTCGCAGTTAATCCAAGATATCCATACCCGCCAATCATGATACTGCTCACGAATCTCCAGGCAGCTGTCCTGGGCACACCAGCCTTAATACAGATCCAACAATCAGCCGCACCCCACAAGAAGAGTAAGCTCATGAGCGTATCAACTACATGGTATTCACCACGAAGATAGAACATCCACAGAGCGACGCCATAAGCAGCTACACGAGTGCCGTAGATACCAAATGCTAATTGCGCTGGCTCTGACCTGGCAATACCCTCAGGCAACCCGTACTCGCGCATAGCACGGTCCGGGGCTCTCAGAGGGAGAAGACCACCAAGAGTGAAGGCGGTGCCTATAAACATGGCGGGAATATGCCATGGAGAGACACCAGAGAACAAGCCTGAAGCCATTTTGTGAGATATCAGCCGGAAACTGATTTCTATTAGTATGGCTTCACGTCAACTAGGTAGACACTAACCGATTAGTATTATAGCAAAAATGAAATGAAAAGAAAAGAAAGTTCAAAACAATGATCGTCCTAGCATTGTTGAAACAAATAAGCTGACATCCCGATGTAAGCAATTGGAGGACAGATGTACGGGAAGACGAGATCGCCAGGCAATAGCAAAAAGAGCCAAAAGAGCCAAAAGAAGAAGTACTAGGACCGAGCGTGGATCGANNGTACCACTGAGCTATCGATCCATGTTACTTGTCAGTAACTTCACAATGCCACTCTAAGAAGATTTCCCCAGCGGGAAGCAGCAACAGTGGCTTGAGCAAGGGTCTAAGCGCCCGGTGGAGGCTTTAATAGCTCTCAACATGCATCCCTGGTCCTCATATCTTTATCTCCAACCTCTTTATTGTTGATCCCTGTCTTGAAGTGCTACCTGATTCCTAACGAAAGAGCTTGTCATGATATCAATTGTTTCTGCTTTGAGGTTGGTGTGAGTCATGGAGGTTGAATTCAGTTGAAGAGATCGGCCAGGTTTCATGATTCGGTGGTTTTGTTCATTACGGTAGCAGTAGCAGTTCTCCTATCCCCTTCCCAGCTGGGCATGGCCATGGACAGAGAACAGGAACAGATAAATAAATAGAATGATAGCAGAAGCACCAGGTGTTTCTTAAATCCTCCGCCACCGCTCATAATTGTTCGATCGATCAAATTGTGTTGAAAAAAGAACTACTTCTTTTCTGGCGCAGAGCTTATTGTCAAAAAGGTATTCCGCCCACATCCACATTCCCGCAGCCTCTCTCCGCCTTTCATCTGCACCGACAGCCACCGCCTGCACTTTGAACAGCCGCGCCTTGTGCAGTCTTGGGATAATAATCTCATCTGCTGCAGCTTGAGCATTGTTCCTTGCCTTTGGTTTTCCCTCTCTCAACTGTTGCAGCCTCCCCGTCTTCATCTCTTTTCACAACCCGGAAATCTTTGTTCGGTTTCCATCCAATCCGGCATCTGCATTCTCACCCCCAGCCGCAACCAAGAGTCCATCTTAGCCAAGACGGCCATTAACAGCGAATCCTTACCACGAAAGGGTTCAGCGACACAGCAGGTGAGCTGCCTTTACCCCAAATTAGGGTGCTTGGTTGGCCCCCGAGCCCCTGTATCTCCCCCACACCCAGGCGGCTACCTCGATAGCCTTGAGCAAGCTCTTGGTAGCGATCAGCGCCTGGCATCCCAAGCGGATAAGTTCCAGTAATAAGGTAGGTCAAGCTAGTCGGCGAGGCTAGGTCTTGGCTTATTACTGTGAACAGGGCCTGAGGTGGCACGGGAGGTGGCTACTGGTGGCATACCCTGGGCGCCTCTCTCGTGGTCCTCCACTGCCTGGGCTTGCTGGGCTTGGGGGCGTGCCAGTCTAGTCCACTCAGTGATAC
>JAAOAJ010000481.1:0-31520 GCA_013781345.1 Fusarium coicis | reverse complement strand
GAATAGCATTCGTGGATAAATTTCATGTTATGAGGTGGAAAATTGTTCATTCCTCGGATCTAGAAATTGATGGGTTCATGACTTGTGTAAGATGCTGCTGGTTCATCCTAAGTCATCCGATATGTCATAGCGCTTTTCTTCTCCTCCTCCTTAATGGTATCTTGGGTCAAGAAGTAACCCCGACTATCTTTATCAGTAAGGCCCTTTCCGACCTAGACAAGTTCCGAGTGAAATCTTGAGAGTAGCCAGCAGGTAAAATCATTGCAAGGTGCCTCACTATTGAGGGTTAATTTACGGAGTAGTTATACACCAGCTGGGATTAATACACCTCGGTCGCGCCATCAACATCAACTTGTAGTCAGTCAGCTGTTAATTGACGAATGATAGAAGCTTAGCTGAAGCATTGAAATGAAGTTGTGACAAAGTACTACCTACCTTAGGCAGATTAGTAGGTAGGCAGTATCCAAACTCAAGGTCAACGTCGATCAGATCTCAAGTGTGGCGCTGACTTATCAAGCCACACTATCCAAATGCGCAGCTCCATCTCAGCCTCGTCAAGCTTCACATTCACGCAACTCAATAAATATAGCTTACAGTTCTCCGACACAGTCCCAAACCACGCACACTGCCCTCTGAATCACGTCACCCAAGTCAGCGCCTTCTTGCGCAATCCACAGCGCCATGGCTACCGATACCCCCAAACTGCTCTGGAATCCTGATAATGTCAAGGATGTCGCAGAGTCGGTCGGCATCAGCGCTCTCAACGAAGAGGCGCTCAAGTGCTTGGCACAGGACGTCGAATACCGAATCGGCCAGGTCATCGTAGAATCTCTGCGCTTCATGCGCGCCGCCCGCAGAACAACCCTCACCGTAAACGATATCTCCCTCGCGCTCAGGGCCCTCGACGTAGAGCCCCTCTACGGCTACGACTCTACGCGTCCGCTACGATACGGCGAGGCCAGTCTTGGACCCGGCCAGCCGCTGTTCTACATTGAGGATGAGGAGGTCGATTTTGAAAAGCTCATCAATGCGCCTCTGCCCAAGGTGCCGCGCGACATGGGTTTCACAGGTACGTTTTCCGGTCGGCGCACGATTCCACGCTCACGTCTTCAGCGCACTGGCTCGCCATCGAAGGTGTCCAGCCTTCCATCCCTCAGAACCCCACGACTTCCGAATCTCGATCGCAGGAACTCCTCCCCAAGGGACCTGGTGCGAACCCTGCCTTGTCCGCCCTGGCAGGCAATGACAATGTCTCCATGAAACCATCTGTTAAGCACATTGTGAGCAAGGAGCTCATACTCTACTTTGACAAGATCCAGGCTGCTGTTCTCGACGACAATCCTGACGAAGAAGTGGTACGCCTACGGCAAGCCGCTCTCGGTTCCGTGAGAGACGACCCTGGTCTGCACCAGCTCATCCCATACTTCATCACCTTTATCATGGACCGAGTAACACACCATCTCGATGACACCTTCACTCTAAAGCAGATGATGGAGCTGACGAATGCTCTCATCGAGAACAAGAGCCTTTTCCTGGATCCCTACGCCAGTCCCCTGTCAGCGCCCGCTCTTACTTGTCTAATGGCGAGGAAATTGGGCACTGATGAAGGAACGGATGCTCTCAAGGAGCAGTATGATCTTCGACAGCTGGCTGCATCTCTGGTTGGACGGATTGCGCGCAAATACTCTGCTTCCAACACACTCCTGCGACCCAAGTTGACGAGGACATGCCTCAAATACTTTCTCGACCCCACCAAACCCCCTGCGGTTCTCTACGGTGCCATTCACGGTCTGTTGGAAGCAGGAGGTCCGGAGGCAATCCGCGTGCTGGTGCTACGTAACTTGCAGACTTTTGACTCGGGGATCTTACAGCCTCTGAAGGAAAAGGCAGAGGGCACAATGGACTACGAGATGCTGGTTCAGGGCATAGTACAGGCTGTGGCTTCGCTGGCAGATCACGTCGAATCAGACACCAACGGAGTCAATAGTACAGCAAACGTCGAGACGGAGATATCCGAACTCAAGGACTTTATCGGGCCCATCGTTGGGGAAAAGATTGCCTCTGCGGGTAATCGGAGATTGATCAGGACAATCCTGGATGCTCGGTTCTTGGATTAGAGATTTGGCACGTAATATTCACGACAGGCGAATGGCGTTTGGTTGCGAATACCTCACGAGGTGTTGGTTAGAACAGGCTCAAGCATTTCAAGGCGCTTGTGTACAGATAATAAAATTCTTTGCTCAAAGTCAGGAATGCCCTCAGGCTAATACTCGTACACGAGTTTCTCGTCCTTGCCGTACTCCTTCCCTTATCCATTGTATCATCCACTGCGAATCATGCCATCTATATCCTTCCGTCTTCTGTTTAATTTTGGTGTTTTACAGGAAAGCAACCAGGCCAATGGCGCCGAGGAAACTGGCAGCCCAGATGTACTTGTCGGCCTGGACAATAGTCGTCTTGGCGAAACCCTTGCCAGCGTCGTACAGGAGGTGCTTGAAGCCGCTGATGGCGTGGTAGACGAAGGGGAAGCCCAGCGTGAACTTGATGCCGCCCTTGATGGCGAGGGGGAGACCGGCGGCGAAGCTGGCGATGCTTGCGCTCTCGAGGTGGAGTCCGACAAGAGGAGCGGCGAGGTAGGCGAGGGAGAAGCCGTACATGGTCGCGGAGAGGGTGCAGCCGGTGATTCGGTTCCAGGCGGAGCTACCGAACCATGTCTGCTCGATCTTGTAGATGGCCAGATGGGGAGAGACGGGACGGTTGAGGCGCTGGTTGACGAGGATCTGGTGGCCGTCTTGCTGCGAGACCTTGGTAGAGCCGACAGCGCTGCGAATGTCAGATGGGTGAAGCTCGATTGAAGCTAGGGACGCACCGTAGGGGGGAAGAGGTGGAGATCCCAGCAGCGAGAGCAGCCTTGGGGATGTTCTGGGCGAAGAAGGGCTTGGTCGCGCCTACAGAGCTGTTAGATATCGGGATGTCGAGGCTCAGGCTGCGAAAGTACCTTGACGAAGAGCGGCGACGCCAACACGTTGAGCGAGCATCGTGGCGGATTGTGAGAATCTATCGATTTCGAAGAGAAAGGGTTCAGCCAAGGTCCGGTCAACGATATCGTCAGCGTCGATGCTTCAAGGGCGAGAATTCGTACGGTATCTGGAGTATCAATGATGATGGCTTCCTATTCTCGAGACATCGGAACGGGCCTCCTCGGCTTCTCGGCCCAGTCAGCCAATGGGATCATGTCAATTCCTCATCTCGGAACGCACGTGACCCATTCTCACGTGCAGAATCAGAATGACTAAGCAGATCGTGGGTTTTGTTATCGCGAATTTTTGCGTCGCGGTTCAGTTTTTCCTTTCTTCTTCAGATAGACAAGAACGTTCGCCGCACGCTGTCTAGTGTAGAGAGTGGACAGCATTGTAGGCAGGGTCTTTGGACTCGAGAACAGTTCTTAGAAGAATATTGGGAAATTGGATCCGTCGTTAATCTCGACACCTAGTTCTCCCGTCTAGGTGTCGTTTCATTTTTGAGATCTACATTCTGACGCATATGTGCTTGTGATTTGACCTTTGAAGGCGAGCTTATGCAGCGTGCCCGTGATTATGTCTGGCCTATAATAACTGTGGTTGACGACTGGAGGCTCTCAACGTGAAGGTCAATTGGATAGGACCACATCGTATTGCTGAACACTGGATCACAATGGCATTACGTCTGAACAGGTAAAGTCTTTGATGCCGTGCTTCAAGGTGTAAATACATACGCCAGTTGTAGGGAGTTTCAGTTTGTGCAACTGAACTGCGCAAGGACTTACCATTCTATTAGTTGAGGGCTGTTCCCTTAAGAAGCATGCTTCTCATCTTCATAGCCTGTCCATTTCACCGTGGAGAGACGTTCAACCAGCACCAGAACAAAGAAAACGAAACTGACGTCAGACTATGAAGAGACTGGACGTTCCGTGGCCGATGCTATAACAATGCCTTGTTCTTGGAACTGGAACCTACAACATCACTATGTTCACAGCTCACACATACTCATAAGCCCCTATATATCTCCATATTCCTCGCCAACCCCAACCCATCTACCAAGTTCAGAAAAGCCACTCACCAACAGGTATGTTCCTTTCCATCGCAATCAAAATGGCTTCCCCTAGTACTCTCATGACCTTCACCTCCCCCACCACAACACTTGATGCCCTGACACAGCACGACCGCGGCAAACCCGGCCACTCTGACAAGATAGCCATCATTGGGTTGACAGCCGGCATGGCGCTACTGTTTCTGCTGTTCATTGCCCCGTGCTGTTGCTTGCAGTATCTGGCTCATCGGCAGCAGAAGAAGGAGCAGAATAAAGAGGCTCGGATACGCGGTATAGTCGCGGGGCGACGACATGCGGCGGCCAGGAATAGGTCAGCCGAGGCACAGGTTTAAGTAAGTATTGGTGAGTGCTGGTGATATTCAGGTAGGTTATATGAGAGATTGAGGTTGTAAGTGTACGTGGCTGTCAGTGCCAGCCATCGAAGAAGAACCTGACATGTATGCAGACTCGGGCATGCATTGATCAACCTCAAACGGCTGCATGATGTTGCTTTGATGGGAAGCTCTGTTGTCTTCTTCACTTGTTGTTTGTTACTCATGAATATACAAAAACATTGTTCCCCTACTACATCGATCCGTGCCGTGTCTTCACTTTATGTCATTCTCGTCTCCCCCAATCTTCCAACTCGCATCCATCCCTTGGTGAGCATCTTCAAGCCATCTCAGTGGCAGTCAAGAATCCTCTGCAGACACTCACCAACGTCAAGTCCTCGGTGAGTCATCCCCCTATCTCACATCACAACTAACATCTCAGTCAACCGAAGCAATGACAAACACCATCCACCGCCGCATGAGCGACACCAGCGTAGTCATCACCATCGCCATCAGCTGCACTGCCATCGTCGTCATCTTTCTTGCAGCAGTTTCTTTTTGCAACTGGCGCTCTCGCCCCAAATCACCTACCGGTACCCGCGGCCGCGACTATGACGATTCGGATGCCAACTCTGACATCGAACTGGATGCCATGCCTGATGGTGCTCTAAACCATCCTCTTGTGCGGGGGAGCAATGGTGCGGGACATGTTTACCCGGTCTTTGAAGCAACTCGTGAGCGTCATGCTGAGAACTGAAGGTATCGGAGGCAGGGTTGGGCAGACGGAAGATGAAGGACTGGCTGTGAGGGAAAGGAATGGACTCAGACACTCTAATAATAACAAGACTCTAAAATGTTGTGGTTCATAACTTGTGACTTGACAAAATATATGATACATTGCTCCCTGGTATCCATCCCTACCAACGCCGCTCTATAATCCAACATGCACCCTACTCCATGGAGATTCCCAGCTCATTATCATAACAGTACCAAACTTTTCAAAAGTACAATCTCGTAACCCTAGCCCATGTTGCCCATCGGGAAATTGCCAAATAACGAAACAGGCATCTGACTCTGCTGCGGTGGCGGCTGGTTCATGTTCCCCCACAAATCCCAATTCAGCGTCGACACATCCAGATAATTACCCAAAAATGGATCAAGATCGGTCATTTGTTGTGAGTTCTGCGGAGGATGGGCGACAGGTTGTTGCGGCGAAGGTTCCGAGGTTCTGTTCTCGCTCTTGACGACGTCTCGTAGGCGATAGATAAAGTTCGGTGTCTCGAGGGGCTGGCCAGCTGCTCTGAAGGCCTGTTCTCGGTTCTTCCAAGCTTTCAGGACTGTCTGGGCTTGGATGTAGTATGTCTTTTGGGAGATGTCGAGGAGTTCGGTGTGGTAGTGGTAGATCTTCTGGACCATGTTCCATGCGCGGTCGGCGAGGGAACCAGTCGGTCGTTGGCAGAGCTGCTTGGTCATGACTGTAAAGATATCAATCTGGAAATGAAACTTGAGGAACCAGAGGAAACCAGTTTGGTCCATCACGCCATAGGCATCTGTGCTGTGCTCATTGTTCATCAACACAATCTTGAAGAGGTTGTCCTTCTTGTCGAGAATTTCTGTGCCCCATTCTGGCTGCTCCTTCATGGGGACTAGTATCTCCCTCATCTTGCTGCAGATCATCGGACGGATGCTGAGTGCGGCGATGTGTACGTTTCCAGCCGTTGGATCGATGTAACGAGCTTCGACCTCGAGCAAATTCTGCTCTAGATTGTCCACCAAGTCTCGGTACTGTTGGATGCTCGGTAGAATGGCAGGATCCTGGCCTTCAAAGTCGTGTCCCATGACGGCAGCTTCTAATCCGGGGGTTCCGTGGAGTGATTCGGCGTTGACGAGGAACTTGGCGATTTGGTAACCAATTAGACAGAAAGCCATTTCTGTTGGACCCTCGCGGGGTAGAACGGGTTCGATTGATCCTGGGAAAAGGTCGGCATCGTTCACGTTTTGCGGCATCTTGGTGTCCCAGCTGCTTGGGAGAAGCGAGTGGCTCAAGCCAGAAACTAGAGCATTCTTGGCATCTTGGAGGATGATCTGCCACCAAATACGTCGTCTCATTTCAGTCTCAAAGGCGTTCAGCCCCAGGTAGTCGCCGTCACGGTGGTAGCCCATCTTTTGCGCGATACGCACAACCATTCCACTGAGGATCCAGGCCGCATGTCGATCATATCGGTTCTGGAGAGATAACTGGAACCGTCAGCAGTAGTTACACAGGGGTATGGTTGTCTCACCAAGTAAAGCAGCAATGCCTGCAGAGCCACCATGTCGTAATTTTTGAGAAAGTTGAACTTTGTGAGTGCCACCTTGGTTCCAATGGTGTACCTCCGGAGAGCTTCATCCCGAGATGTTCCCAGCATCTGAAGACACTCAGCCTCGGTGAGGGATACTGTGGCCATGGTGAAGATGGCGAATAGGAGAGCCTGGTAGTTGAGTGGGATCTTGTTGATATCGGTGGCCATCTCCAAGGCGAATGGTTGCACTGATGGCACGTGGATGATCTTGGTCAGAGGATTGACGCGATCGACAAATAACTGCCAGAGCCTAAAGATGTGAACCGGGTCAGGTTGGAGTTCCTCGCATGATCTGGTAGCTGTATCGGCTGGTATCAGAAGATCGATGTTGTAGTCTGGGCTCAGGTCTTCAGAGCCCATAACACTGGCTTCTTCTGGATCATCGGTGTCGACGATTTCTCTCATGGCTTGGAGCTTGAATGACATTAGTACATGTTAACAGGTCAAGCCAGTAGACTCACCTCATCGTGGATATTAGCCCAGAGATAGCTGTCCATGAATCGCACCCCGCCTTCTTCCTTGACCATCTTGCCAGTTGGTTTCCACTTGGACTGACCGTCAACGTTGGTGGGTGTCGGGGGATACGTATCTACGGTTCCATTTGCAGCGGGTGAATGACCAACAGCAGAAGGAGATGGTACAGAACCATCGGCGTATTGTTTTAGGAGCTGCTCGCATCGTGCAAGTCTTTCCTGAAGGTCCTGATTGGGTCTCCGGCGCTTCCTTGCGGGAGCGGGAGTGCTTGGAGTACAAGTAACATTTGCCTATAGTCGCATCAATGACTGGATCTGATAAGAGATTGCGGCTGTAGATGCTCACCTTGATACAATTTGAACAGGGCGTGTTACGGTCGCACTTGATCTTGCGATGCTGACACAAGACGCAGGCCAGGACACGAGGGTTCTTGTGCGATACAGAGCCCGGCCCGTGGGTGATATTGTTTGACATGGCCGCAGAATTGAGCAAAATCTCACATAACAGTCATAAAGTCTCGTCTCGTCGATGAGAGTTGAAGGTTGAGTAAAATATCCTATGACGCCAGCATGAGCTCCACCGTACAGTACAGTACGTACAGCTCAGGCAGGCGGGTAGCTGGGGTTCTTCAGATGCCCGCTTCCGTCCGTTTCACTGGGGTCAGGTGAGTGAGGGGGAGGGGCAGCAGAACAGAAACGCAAGCGGAACAAAGAGTCTGTCAAGACTGAAAGAGGAGGATAAGAAATAAATGTGATGAATGTGAAATGGTTATGATCGATCAGACACTTCAGAAACTCCCTGGCGCAAAAAAAACGATAAGCAGGGCAGCTGACGATACCGTAAGATGCCGAGTCTACCGGTATAATGTAGAGCCGGTTAGGTTATGGCTGGCTGAGGTGGTGCTTTGCTTGTCTTGTCTCTTCTGGGAGGTAGCCCAGGGGCTGGCCTATGGTTTTTTTTTATCCAGGTCTGTTCGGATCGAATTGTTCAGTGGTTGTTGAAGATTGTCCAATGCCTCTGCATAAAAAAGGTGGTATGAACGGGATTGAATAAACTTAATTAAACGCGCATACCGGAATCCGCGTATTCCGTTTATTCAACCGTCACATCAGTTGGCGTAGGTTTTAGGCAAGTAGTCCAAAGATATAAGGAAATAAAAATAATTACCCCTTTGTTTTTAGGGCTGTATCGTTTCAGGCAGATATTTAATGCTCCATACCGTAAATAGACAGTAGGCAGACCTGGCCAAAGGTCAAGGTTGATATAAAGCTGCCTGACAGGAAAATCGCTGATGCATTCTTTTGAGTTTCACATGGTCGATATGCTAAAATCGAATCTTCTAGCTGAAACTGACCAATGAGGACCCCCTGGACCCGAACTCGAGGGATAGCGGCGGACTTTTACCATTCAAGTCCGCCGCAACGGACCAAAGCACCAGCCCTGCCCGATGACTCAATTTGTATCAGAGCTGTTACCGTATGCAGACTGACGGACATTAAATACTTAAAACCTTGGTCTGATACTATCCCAAAGGGTCTGCAATTTAGCACCCTACGTCAGACCTTTAAAATCTATGCTCATGGTACACAGCCGTTTAAAACTGGGCTCTTTGATCAGATATTTTCGTAAAATTCGGAAGCTCCGGAAGGTTAAGCCACTTAAACCAGGTAGACCACCTAGCCCTCTCGAACCCAAACGCTCAGCTCAGTACTATGATTACCTATGAGCTCTTCTCCGCAGTCTCTGTGTTGCTCTCTCGTCGGGTTGTGGGAACAGCCCGGTCCCATATGGTTTTCGTATCCTTGTCTATGTTTCGCGTTCTGATGATATCCCCCCACGGACGTGATATCACCGAGTGTCCGGTGAACCTATCAGGCTCTGAAGACTAGTAATTCATCAAAACCGACTTCTATCATGATCTGCCCGCGTCAAAGGTCTTGTGCCTGATTCGGGTGAGCGGATTATTATCGTCCCTTTCATCCCAGGCCAGCTGACCATTATGCAAACTGGCATGATCCTTGGTTAAGCAAAGGGCCTCGCATAGATCGTCCCGGCATGGTGAGTTCAATGCCAGCTCATCATAATTACGGCAAGCCCTATGGAATAGTTCAACGGCAGTTGTCCCCTCTTGACGTCTTCGGAGTCCGGTTAGGACTTCAGGGCACTTCGATTTGTAAGGCAGACTGATGATTCACACGGCATGTCAAACAGCCTGTTGAAACATGGAATACCTCTGTTATTCGTTTAGACGGATCAACGGCTAGCATCCGAGTCGATCCGATGACGGCATCTGGTGTCGGTATCTTGTTTCGAGCGATGACCTTGAGCAGCCAGCTTTACGCCTAACCATAATTCTCATATCATGGTCGCAAGTGACGTGACTGTTCAATACCGGCTCCATGGAATCCATGGAACGGACTCGGATCGTGGCACGGGTTTTGACTGTTTGTATTGATCACTCTGAAAACATGGATCCCAGCTCTGGCCCAAAGTCTCCTTCATCTATGTCTTCGGGCACTTTTTCCACTGGTACCAAAGACCTTCTAGCTTTCTTGCGAACAACCCGTCGATGAGTTGAACTTTTTAAATGCTGCCTCCATGCCTCTTCCGTCATTAACACTGTATGACAGACTTCGCATGTACGTTTGCATGGTGTTGCTTTTGGTGGAGGATTCCCAACTTGTGTGAGAACTTCGTTCGCAAGTGACGAAATCTCAGTCGGTAATGGACGTTCTTCGCCTTTGAGGAACTGCTGTGTTAACTTCATCGCCGGCTCAACGACGTTCTGGCCATATGCAGAGACATCCGTGCTGTCCAGAAGATACATGTTGTCCATAGCTTCTGGGCCTATCTCACGTAGCCGCGGAATTTGCTTCAGTCTGATCCAGCGAGTCTGATAGACAGCGTATCGTCTCGTTGCCGACTTCATCTCTTCAAGTCCCGCGCTCTTCAATTTCTCAAGCTCTGCAGCCTCTCGCCCCTCGTCAACAGCAGACAAGTATGGCTCGAATTGCTTATATCCAATTGACTGCCATATCCCCTTTGTCATGTCGAGCCGTTGACCTTCAGCTTCCTTTTTATTCTTAAATTCGTAGAGTTCTCGGACTTCATCCATGAGTCCACCCGTCTGCATCTTATCGACTCGCTTATCGAGACGATCTCGCAGGACATCTCGTTCCGAGTAGACCCAGAATAGCAGATTCTCCCAGGGCTGCTTGTTGGCGTCTTGCTGTGCTGCTTCTTTTCGTGCTTGTTGCTCGGCATAGTATTCGGATGCTCTTTTGCCGCTCCGAAGGTAAATCTCCAGGGATCGCTGGATCTTGCGACGATCCTTGGGGTGCCATCGATCGGCCATGACAGGGTCAACCTTCCGTAGCTCATGGAGCATAACTTCACCTGACTCTTGCAGAATTGGAAATGACTTGGACATATCCAGGTCTATGTCATCCAGAATGACCTCTTTAAAGAGTATGGGGTCGACATAATACTGCGAACCACCCACAAGAATGGGCAACCGTCCTCGGCCACGAATCTCTCGTATTGTCCGAGTCGCTTCCCTCTTGAAATCATCGACATCCCATGGTTGCTCATCCAAAGAAATATGTCCAAGAAGATGATGAGGAATGCCACGCTGTTCTTCAGCGGTGATTTTGTTGGTGATGATTGGCAGTCCATTATACAACTGCATAGCATCCGCGTTGATGATTTCACCGTTCAACCGAGTTGCAAGTTCAACTGCCAGCTACATTCGTCAGAGCCATTCTACCATGGGTTATGCTAACTTACATCTGACTTGCCCGTGCCCGTTGATCCTAGCACAACCACCAGGGGTTCTGCTGGAGGTTTTCTAGACATTGTAGTGACATTTCGCCTGAGAAGGGGACCCAGGCGACGAAGCATCTAATATGATAAAGCCATAAATATTGATCCCAATACTTGCCCTTACCGTGTTTCCAGTGAATGAACAATATTGAGTCAAACCCTCAAATGTTCCAGAACAGGCAAAGCGGAGTCATTTGACGGAAAAATTACGGCGGGGTTCAAAGGCTAGCTTCAATTGGTCTCAGAGGCTGAAACCCCTTTGTTCACAGCTCGCTAGCTCCCTATAGGCTATTACCTGGAGAAGCTCAGGGAATGGAACCTTAGCTGGAGCTCCCCATCTCGAGTCGCCACTGGAGTCACGTGCCACTCCACTCCCAATATTGGACACATCTACAATTTGGGCTCATTGAAGCCAGATCGCCAACCTCCGCCCCCCAGCTCTCCTTTAATTATTCTCCCATCGACCCTTCAAATCGCCTGGGCTCTTCAAGCTCAGCATCTTCCTTTTCTTTCCTTCTTTCTTCCCCTCATTGGATGAAATAGTCCAATTCTTGTTCTGTCCCTTTAGTCTCGTTGCCCACCATGAGTTCCCGTAAGTTTGTTCTCCTTGTCTGGAGCTGAAAGCTTCGAAGTTGAAGCTCGCGCGACATCACAAAATGGCGCGCAATTGCCAATTGGCATCGCGAAGCGTCGGACAGGAAAGCTAACAGTGGCTGCGCTCGATAGTACGATTCCTCGATCTGGTCAAGCCGTTCGTGCCGTTCCTCCCAGAGGTTCAGCAGCCGGAGACCAAGATCCCCTTCAACCAGAAGCTCATGTGGACGGCCCTCACCCTCCTCATCTTCCTGGTCATGAGCCAGATGCCTCTCTACGGTATCGTCTCCTCCGACAACTCGGATCCTCTATACTGGCTGCGAATGGTCATCGCGAGTAACCGTGGTACGCTGATGGAGTTGGGTATCACCCCCATCATCTCCTCTGGCATGGTTTTCCAGCTCCTTGCTGGCACCCACATGATCGACGTCAACCTTGACCTCAAGTCCGACCGCGAGCTCTACCAGACCGCCCAGAAGCTTCTGGCCTTCATCCTCTCCGCCGGTACTGCTACTGTTTACGTCTTCTCCGGTCTCTATGGACCTCCCTCCGACCTTGGTGCTGGTATTGTCTTCCTCCTGATCCTCCAGCTCGTTGTTGCCGGTATGATTGTTATCCTCCTCGACGAGCTTCTCCAGAAGGGCTACGGTCTTGGCAGCGGTATCTCTCTGTTCATTGCCACCAACATCTGCGAGTCCATCATGTGGAAGGCATTCTCTCCCACCACCATCAACACTGGCCGTGGTCCCGAGTTCGAGGGTGCTGTCATTGCCCTCTTCCACCTCCTCATGACCTGGCCCAACAAGCAGCGAGCTCTCCAGGAGGCTTTCTACCGCCAGAACCTCCCCAACATCATGAACCTCCTTGCCACCATTGCCGTCTTCGCCGCTGTCATCTACCTCCAGGGTTTCCGCGTCGAGATCCCCGTCAAGTCTTCTCGCCAGCGTGGTGCTCGTGGATCTTACCCCGTCCGCCTGTTCTACACCTCCAACATGCCCATCATGCTGCAGTCCGCTCTTTCTTCCAACGTCTTCCTTATCAGCCAGATGCTCTACTCCCGCTTCTCTGAGAACCTCCTTGTCCGTCTCTTCGGTGTCTGGGAGGCCAAGGACGGTTCTTCTCAGCTCCACGCTACTTCTGGTCTCGTCTACTACATGTCTCCTCCCCAGAACCTGAAGGAGGCTCTTCTCGACCCTATCCACATGAGCGCATACATCGTCTACATGCTCGGTGCTTGTGCTCTCTTCTCCAAGACATGGATCGAGGTTTCTGGCTCCAGCCCTCGTGATGTTGCCAAGCAGCTCAAGGATCAGGGTCTCGTCATGGCTGGTCACCGTGATCAGTCTATGTACAAGGAGCTTAAGCGTATCATTCCTACTGCCGCCGCCTTTGGTGGTGCCTGCATTGGTGCGCTCTCCGTCACCAGTGACCTTTTGGGCGCTCTTGGTTCCGGTACCGGTACTCTCCTTGCTGTCACGTAAGTTGAATCTCTTCCTAACTCTTCAATCGCAATACTAACATCTACAGTATCATCTACGGTTACTTCGAAATCGCCGCCAAGGAGGGTGACATGGCCGGTATGAAGGGCATGATTATGGGCTAAACAGCCATCTCGAACATGAGGCACGATTGATTCAGCCTTACGTTGTGGCCCGCTAAGATGGGCGTTTGTGTATCAACAGTAAAGAGGAAGAAAAGATAAAATAGTCAATATGTTTTTGTTTCCTTTTTGCTCAACAAGCCGGAGGAGTCGGGGTAGTGATGTCATATTGGCTGGGAAGGAATTGGGACAGTCATTAAAGGCTGTCGTGTCATTATTAACAAAAATAGCTCAAGAGCTGTCATGACGGGTTGGTTGGAGAGGGACGCCATGTCTGAAAGCCGCGTGTGTGGTACGGATGAGCTCCGTAGTAACTCAAGAACGATCTATGAATGACATATATTTAATGCCAATTGTGCAATGTCTGATTTCGCTTGACTGTCTGCAGGGTAGTTGACATAGGAATGGATAAGAGATGACTGTAACCCTTGCACACTGTTACATGGGCACAGTACACAACCAAAGAGGAAACAGTTTACCTAGGTACACAGTATCTACACCAGAGCCTAGTTCACGGATTGTCTCAGCACTGCAGGTCTCACCGGTCCTGCAGAAGTGAGGCCCTCGCGTCACGGTCCAACAGGAACACACCCAGTTCAACTGCAAGGTCATCAGACTTCGATTGGTCAAAGACGTTGTTGAATGTAACCGCTACACGGCATTAGAACGTGGGGGAACCGTTTCCCCGTGCCCCAGGGACCTGGAGTAACGATAAGGAACGAGTGTATTAGCCGGCGGTGAGGGATAGCGAATCACGAAAGAGGGGATTGTGATCAACCTGACGGTTTGCATGTGTTGAGGCTGAATGCACGACACATGTCTTGTTGTACAAAGGTTGTGTTGCTTGAGGATATGATTGTTGTTGAAGATTGGATGATAGCACGGTATATATAGAGCCTCAGTGGTGTTTTTGACGATTGATAGGTGAGAAACAGAGTTATAAGCGATTGGATGAGGCGTATGTCCTGCATATGATAGAGCTACGGACACAACTGTGATGGGTGCGCTCAGACCGCAGGGTGGTACATATGTAAGCTGTTGAAGACATGATCCCTGTTTAGAGAGACGCAAGACTTTAGCTCATGGTGTTGTTGTGGAGATGGTCCTTTCTAGGGTAGTTTGTGTGATGGTTGACTGGAACGTTTGTCGCGAATTGCATGATATGGTTAGGATGCAATGGTAATTATTGATCAGACAAAGAAGAACAATATGATTGACCTTTATGATGATCTTTGTCTGCAGATACAATTTGTCCGGGTAGATGAAAGAACAATCACGAGCCTCTTGGATGGGACACTCATCAAGCTGCCAGCATACAGATAGAGAATCATGGTCAAATATTCGATATGTCAATATAATCAATTGGGTATTAATCAGGCTCTTCAATTAATAAACTTCAATTGTAACGATCACGATCCCAATTATCACCGTGTCTGCCATACAGGTACGTGCGTGAAAATTAGTCAAGACTACTGGCATTTCACTGATTCACAAATAACAGCACGTTCCTACGCGTCAACTCACAATGTTTAGCACCCCTTTGCCCTACAACCTCGCCCTTTGTTTATTCGAGCCATCCATCATTTAACAGTCTGTCGGTATTAATTCCGAGCCAATGTCTCGTAACGTCACCTGTTATATAAGGCTGTCGGAGCAAGTTACCTGATGCAAAGGGCACTTTTGTAGCGGTCGGCTAGGTATCTTCAAGTTTGAACGCTAACTGGGTCTGTGTGGTTTAGAATACCTTGTCTAGACATGTCTGAGTTTTGGCTCAACGTCGATATCCTTGTGACCTTTTGCAAGGGTAATTTGCTATCAATCAGTAAGTAGTACGGAGTATTGGAGCGTGCAAACATTTATAGCATTCAATTGTTTGTGTTGATTTGAGAATCTGACACCTGCTTGAAACGGAGTAAACGAGGTGATGTCCCCGCAGCCCCGTCCTACAGTATAGGTAGAAATGGGGTAACATACAGATTGGATTGCTCGCATCATTAATTGCCAATGTTTGTCATGACGACTTGTGAGAAATTTGTAGTGGGTAGATGGGTCTAGGGGATGGATCGTTGAGGCTAGAGGTTTTGCCAAGGTTAGTTCTGTCAGTCAAGGAATAACCCGACGCCAACTGAATCCAAGGCTTTCGCAAAGTCACAGAGCAGTGCAACATTGCATTCATCATCTGTAGGGATCGCATCGCATCGCATCGCATCGCAAGCCATCGTTACCTCACCTACTGAACTGTACCTAGCCTAGGCCATCTGCTGCCCCACTAAAGCTTCATAGCTTGCATCTCACTCCCTGGACACCGACACATGCCCTCCACTTCCCTCTCCCCCCGGTGCCATCCAACAAGAGTAAAGTCTTGTCTTGTCTTGCGTGCGTGCATGCGTGCGTGTGAATCCATAACGTATCTCGGAACTTGTGTTGTTTGGGCCTGGCCTTCCCCGTTCGTTCGTTCGTTCGGTTCGTTTTGGTTCTTCTCTTCAACGGCCGCCGCACTCTTCGTCTCTTCCTCCTCTTTTCTTAGTTCCTGCAAGTCACGGTCAAAACTCTTTTGTTTCGACCGCATTCTTCATCTAATACTCCTATTGGCATCGGTACCGATATTCTTTCATTTTTCCAGTTTCTTTGCAGAGTATTCTTCTTGGTCCTTTCACGCTCTCTACAAAGACGTCATTCGTCGGAGAGTGTTCAGAGTTCGCATACAAAACTCTGACGGCATCTGATATGATCAGCACGACAATCTGCGACCTCGGCATCATCATACGCTTCGATTGAGCGCTGAACGACTCAAGAACTGCAATTGCAAAGGAGCGCAATTACGGTCTCGAGATAGAGTCTTGTCGACCATCCGGGTTCTGCAATCGCTCACGTCACGCCACGCTCTATCGATGGTGCTTGCAAGTGACGCTTGACCGGGATCATTGCGACAAAGCTCCGACAGGACTGCATACCTTGACTGCCTCGAGACCTCCGTCGCCGCAGCCACCGCTACCGGTCCGACGCACTCGTGCAACCCACCTTGGGTTTTGACGATCACCTGCCCGAACCCGTTATCTAGAACTCTTTTGACGCACAATCCCGTCAGTCCATTGTCGCGACACCTCGAATTACTTACTCTCCGCCTCTGCGGCAGTCCCCCGCCGTTGAGCTCAACACGAGCAATATCTCTGAAACAATGGGGTTTGCGCAGTGCAATGGAAATCTATGGGAGATTGATGACTTCAGCGTCTGCTTCCGAGTAGAGTTTGTGCTCCCTGTATTGACCCCTGTACTGTAAAAAGCTGGCTGACCGTTTTTCTTGTACGACTCTAGCTACCTGCAGATTCTACTCCCTCTGATCGCCCTGTTCGTTTCCGTTGCGCTTTTGGCCTGGACAAGCATCTCCCGCCTCCTAAGCTCCTGGTCCAAGTCTAAAGCTAGGTATCAACAGCTTGCAAGCGAGGACCGACGCCACAGCCATACCGATCTTCCTCCCGTGCAGGTTGAAGATTCTGATGATGATGATGATGGGCTCGAGATTAACGGCGGTCGATTGGCCCTTGTCAAGACTACTACTCGTGGTTCTATAGTCCAAGCCGACACACCTACTGGACAATTGGTTTCGCAGGTCGTAGAGGAACTTGCCATCGCTGGTCTCATTGTTGTAAACATTCTTCAGCTAATCGAAGGTAGCAAGGGACGTAACAGCCGTCCTGTAGCGATTACTGGTCTACTGATTTGGATCTACGTTTTCATCCTCTCGACTCTGCGTCTGGTGCTTGGTGCTCTGAAACGACGCGGTCCTCATCTCTGGAACCACACAGCTTTTCTCTACAGCTTCAACTGGGTTCTTTCACTCTTTCTTTTTCGATCCGCCTTCCTCCAAGATGACATTAGCCGAACCGACAAGATCACAACGATTGTGGAGTTTGCATTTATTACACTCCTTTTCTTAATGGCAATGACCACTAGAAAGGGCAACAAAACTGTCCGCTTGGAATGGGAGGACGGAATTGAACCCTCGCGCGAGCCCTTGGCCAGTCTGTTTTCTCTGGCTGTGTTTGGCTGGGTTGATGCGATCGTCTACAAGGGCTGGAAGGCTCCAATGGAGATGGAGCATGTCTGGAACCTGTTGCCCAAGGACAAGGCCGCTGCTGTTATTGCTGATTACCGCCAGATGAAACGAACTGGTTCTCTGGCGGTGCATCTGCTCAAGTACTTCAAGCGGGACCTGCTGATTCAATGCGCCCTCGCCGTCCTTGCTGGCCTCTTTACGTTTGCGCCAACCCTTCTTTTGAAGGTGATTCTCGAGTTTGTTGAAGACTACAATGCAGGATTGAAGAAACAAACCGATACAAACCTACCGATCAATGTCATCTGGCTTTATGTCATTGGCCTTCCTGTAGTCGATTTAATACGTTCATACGCCGATAACCAAGCTCTCTGGATTGGTCGAAAGATCTGCATCCGTGTCCGAGCTCTTATTATCGGCGACATCTATGCCAAAGCGCTGCGTCGCAAGGCTTCCACAGGCAAGGACAAGGTGCTGCTTGAAGATAAAGCTAGCCCTGCCAAGGAAGACGACACACAGAATGGTTTTGTTGGAAAGATTAAGCGGGCCTTGAGCATGAAGAAGGACGATAAGAAAGCTTCTCCCAACGATGCCGAATCTGCCAACGAGAGTATCAAGGACGACAAGAAAGACGATTCTGGCGACGAGCAGGCCAATCTGGGCACCATCATCAACCTCATGTCTATCGACAGTTTCAAGATCTCCGAAGTCACTGCCTACCTGCACTTTCTGTGTGCTTCCGCTCCTACGCAGCTGGTCATTGCCGTTGTACTGCTCTGGCAGGTCATGGGTCTTAGTGCTATCCCTGGCATCATCGTCATGGTCCTTCTCCTGCCTGTCAACTACGGCCTCGCTCGGGGTTTCACTATCACTTCGAAGAGAATTCTTGCAGCCACCGACAAGCGTACTAATGTCACCAACGAGGTCTTGCAAAACATTCGCATCATCAAGTACTTTGCCTGGGAACAGCGCTTTGGCCGCATCATTGACGAGAAGCGTCAGCTGGAACTCAAGGCTCTGCGTTCGAGGTTCATGGTCTGGGCACTGGCTGTAGCTATTTGGAACTCCGTGCCCGTCCTCATCACCTTCTTCTCGTTCCTCGTTTACACGGTCGTCGAGAAAAAGCCCCTGAAGCCATCCATCGCCTTTACAGCCATGTCACTCTTCATGCTCCTCCGTGTCCCGCTGGACCAGTTTGGTGACATGTTCGCCCACGTCCAGGAAACCAAGGTTTCTATCGATCGTGTGGAGGATTTCCTTCAGGAGGAGGAGACCGACAAGTACATTCAGCTTGGCTTGGATAATGTGGATGACGAGGGTGTCAGGCGAATCGGCTTCAACAATGCTACTCTCACGTGGGGTAGCAAAGACACTGTTGCTGAGGACAGCGCTCGTGCTTTCCGACTAATGGATCTGGATATTGACTTCAAGATCGGCAAACTGAACATCATTGCAGGCCCTACTGGTTCTGGAAAGACATCCATGTTGATGGGTCTTCTTGGTGAAATGACACTGCTAGAAGGAGGCGTCTACTGTCCCGGTGGCCGCAGCCGAGAAGATGTTCATCCTGATCCTGAAACTGGTCTCGCCAACACGATCGCCTACGTCGCACAATCCGCTTGGTTGGTCAACGCAAACGTGCGCGAAAACATCCTCTTCTCTGCGCCATTTGACGAGCAACGGTATCGCAATGTCGTTGTGGCTTGTGCACTTGAACGCGATCTCCAGATTCTCGACCACGGCGACGAGACACTCGTCGGAGAGAAGGGTATCACGCTTTCTGGTGGACAGAAGCAACGTATTTCTCTTGCTCGTGCCCTCTACTCCAACTCTGCTCATCTGCTTCTCGACGACTGTCTCAGCGCTGTTGACTCGCATACCGCGCAATGGATCTTTAGCAACTGCATTCGTGGACCCCTCATGAGAAACCGTACCTGTATTCTCGTCACACACAACACGACCCTCTGTGTCCCTTCTTCCGACTATGTGGTCCTTCTTGAGAATGGCCGAGTTGACATTCAAGGTCCTTCAGCTGAGGTTATTGCTTCTGGCAAGCTTGGTGAGGAGATTCAAAAGTCTCACCCCGGGTCAGCCAATCCCTCGCGCATTCCTTCTCGTGTTCCCTCAAGCGTCGGTGACGATGAAACCACTGTTAACGGCCAAGGTGATGCTCTCGATGGTGTGGATAGCTCCAAGAAGGACGCACAGAACAAACCCAAGAAAGATGCCATGGAAGAAACCAAGGCCACTGGGTCAGTCAAGTGGCCCGTTCTCAAGCTGTACCTTCAGTCCATGGGCCCCTGGTGGTTCTGGATTGTCGCCCTCTTCGTCTTTATTTCTCAGCAGGTTTCTGGATTGGCCACCAATCTCTGGGTCCGTGTATGGGCGAACCAGTACGTCAATGGTACACCAGAGTCGAAGGTCGCGCCGGCTATGTACTCTTCTACGCAATTCAACGCTGTCGGCTTTGGCAACGTTGTCCGACTCGGCTACATGGATGACCTGAAGCCTCTCGATGGGTCCTTTTCTGTGCAAGGCCACCCGCATGGGGTCAACGCCATGTACTACTTGTCGATCCTCGCTGCTATTGGAATTGCCGGTGCCATGGCAGCTCTCTTCAGAGATCTCTGGATCTTCCTGGGTTCGTTGACGGCATCAAAGGGCATTCACGATCGATTGATAGCATCTGTGACGCGGGCCAAGTTCAAGTTCTTTGATGTCACGCCACTGGGCCAGTTGATGAACCGATTCAGCAAAGATCTGGAGGCGGTTGATCAAGAAATTGCACCTGTGGCAATTGGAGTCATCAGCTGTGGCATTTCTCTGATGATGACGGTTGGCCTGATTGCATACATCACACCCAAGTTCTTGTATGCCGCTTTTGGTATTGCTATTCTGTTCTACCTCATCGCCGCATTCTACCTCCGGGCTTCTCGCGATCTGAAGCGTCTTGAGGCAGTCCAGCGCAGTCCTCTGTTCCAGCAATTTGGAGAAACATTGAGTGGCATGACAACCATTCGAGCTTATGGTGACGAGCGACGATTCATCCGGGACAATCTGGAAAAGATCAACACTCAGAGTCGACCCTTCATTTACCTGTGGGCATGCAATAGATGGCTGGCCTTTAGGGCTGATCTTGTGGGAGACTTGGTAGCTTTCTTTGCCGGCATGTTCCTTATCCTTAACCTTGGTAAGACGGATGCTGGTGCCGCGGGTATTTCCCTGAGCTACGCATTGAGCTTCACCGAGAGTGTGCTGTGGCTTGTACGCCTTTATGCCATTAACGAGCAAAACATGAACTCTATGGAACGTATCAAGGAGTACCTCGACGTTGAGCAAGAGGCAGAAGCTGTTATCGAGGACAGCCGACCTCCAGCAGACTGGCCTCGTAAGGGGTCGGTCGAGTTTGTGGACTACACCACAAGTTACCGAAAGGAGCTCAGCCCTGTCTTGCAGAACATTACGCTCAAGATTGAGCCGCAAGAAAAGGTTGGTATCGTCGGAAGAACAGGTGCAGGCAAGAGTTCTCTGGCCCTGGCGATTTTCCGAGCGCTAGAGGCAGACAAGGGCAAGATTCTCATCGACGGGCTTGAGATTGGCAGCATTGGTCTGCAGGATCTCCGAGAGAACATCACCATTGTGCCTCAAGACCCTACATTGTTCCACGGCACGATTCGAAGCAACCTGGATCCATTCGATCAATACACAGATGATCAGATCTTTGCGGCGCTTCGACGAGTGCAGCTCATTGGTCCTGATGAGCCTCTAACATCACCACCTACGCCGACACAAACCCCTGGCTCACCAAGCTCACCAACTGCCAAGACCAACAAGAACCTCTTCTTGAATCTTCAATCGCCAGTCGCGGCATCAGGCTCGAACTTGTCCCAAGGACAGCGCCAGCTTCTGTGTCTTGCTCGAGCCATGCTCAAGTCTCCCACAGTGTTAGTCATGGACGAAGCCACAGCATCGATCGACTACGCCACCGACTCAAAGATCCAAGAAACAATCCGCGAGCTCACAGGCACAGTCATCACAATTGCCCATCGACTAGCGACCATTGTGGACTACGACAAGGTGCTGGTTCTCGACAAGGGCGAGGTGGTGGAGTATGCTCACCCATGGGAACTCATCAACAACAAGGACGGTACGTTCCGCAGTATGTGCGAGATGAGTGGTGAGCTGGATGTTCTCCTCAAGGCGGCGAAGAAGAAGTGGGATTCTGGACGCTTGGTGGATGTTGATCCATAGGAGGAGAAAGAGAAGCTACCACGTATAGAAGAGGAGGATTGAAAGTTGGGGGAGAACGGGCTCTGGCATTGAGGACTTGTATATTTGTGGTATGAGCCGTGGACTTGAACAAAAGCATAGAAGGCGTATGCCTATAATTATGAGTTTTGAGCATTGACTGGTGCTGTGATCCCTAAAATTACTATGTGGCGTGAAGACTCGTAATATCTAGTGTCATCAAATGAAGCCATCGTCAATGCCAGAGTGGGTCCGGCAAGTGGATGAGATCTTCTCCGCAATTCGGCGTCGAGATTGCATGAACTGATACTTGAATAGTTTAATACGACTTCCACTATTACCGTGCATACATACAGTATAGAGCATGTGTCTATTCATGTAAATGTTTCAATAACTGCATCATCCCTGCTCACCCAATACAGGGCATGCTTGACTTCTTAGGCAGCACCAGCTTCACAAGGGCAAGGTACGTATCTTTTCTTGGTCACTGGGTTACAGAAACGATTCGTTGGCCTTGACGACTTGACAACATAGCATCAACTCTAGCTCTTGTCTTATAAAATAGTTTCATTCGCCTGCTCGTATTTTCCCCCTCTTGTCTACTTATTTCTCTTGCCCCCCTCATTTCTTCTACCGCGGACTTCTCACAGCCAATACTTACGTGTACCGCTGTGGCGAGGTCAAATAGGGCACGTGCTCATCACTCCATCAGGATTCTAGAACTTGCTCAGCATCCCCGACTTTTTATATATCGTTCTTCATCAACCCCGTCAAGGGCGATTAACTATATCGCTGTTGGGGATGCAGTCGAGCATGGCGTCGTCGCAGACTCCTCCGCACTTGGACTCGGAGAGCGTGACGAGTGGGCAGACGTCTACTTCGCAAATGCCGATGCATCATGACCCTGAGGACCAGCGACAACAGCAGAATGCAACGCCTTATACGGACCGCTCAGAGGATGATCCGCCTCCGAGTTACACTGTAGTCGACAATGAAGGACCTCACGCGAATCCATTTGACCTGCTGCCCAGCAGCTCATCCTCCCTTGGTCTGCATCCCTTCAAGGGGACGTCCAACGACAAAGTAGTCTACTATCTCGACAAGCGTCTTGATACGGACCCTGAATTCCTCGAGCAGCACATCTCAGAGCTCGCCAAGGAACCACCAAGACCGTACGTCCGCATCCAGGGTCTAGACCGCAAGTCCGGCAAGGGTGTCGACTTTGACATCCACATTGAACTGACGCCCCTGCTGTATCAAGAGATGGCAACCCGTCGTTCGTGGAGACGCATACGCGCCGTGAACAATTTCGACAAGGTGCGCCGCGGGACGGCAAGCATGACGCGCGCACCGGGGTTTGGGGGCAGCGGACCGCCTGAGGAGGGCACGCCAGGTGTTGCGCAGTGGTGCTATCGATACTGTGCGAGCAGAGCCGGTCTAAAGGTGTTTGTTCTGGAGCGGCGCTTGACGGGCTGGGACTTCGCCCTCGTGGGGTCTAGGCTCGAGAGTTTGGTGCGGGGGACGGGGTATCGTGGGGAAGTCAACATAACCTTTCCTACGACGAATGCGCGCGTGGAGATATACAACCGCTGCCTGACCAATCGATGGCGCCTCACACGATGGATTGCACTTTTGTTTTATATTTCCCTTCTGTGGATATTCACTTGGCCGTGGGTGTCGCTGCGGACGAGGTGGTACGAGACGGTATTCGTGGAGTGGTCGCTGAGTCGGCCTGACAGGCAGGGAACGCTCCGATATGCATGTATGAGTGAAGATCAGTGGTTCAGACTGTGGCGACGACCGATCGAGCAGGCGATTCAGACGAGGCGACGAGGACGGTTGAGCCGTGATGATATTGTGGACGAGTGCGTGGCGCCCGGGGCCGAAGATTCGGCGAGGGGTATGAGAGCGGGATTGGAGGTTCTGCAGCGGACATTTGGATGGGGAGGAGATGGAGAGGGTAGTGGAAGACATTCGCCGTGTATTTGATGGTGTCTTGGCTGGTGTTGGGGCATAGATTGAGCTCGCTCCTGGGTTTGCATGGAAGCGCTGGCGTAAAAGATTGCATTGTCTTGCATTGGTTTTTATTTACGATTCATGATAGTTATTCCCAACTCAAAATGTTATTCGTTTGTATTTTGAGCTGTTGTGCTGAGATTATTGGGCTCTTTTGATATAAACCTCTCACATACTCAATTGAAGTATCACAGAGACGACATCACCAGATTTAAAGCAACACAGATGATAGCGAAGGGCTTAAGGGTCTCATAACTTCAAAACTAAATACCCAAGAGCAAGATTGATTCTCTCAGCTGACGATCAGATGATACTGACGAATTTGTTATTCTGAGCGATGGTCTAGGGTAGCTGTTTCTTATCTTATCAGCCCCTCCACCCCACCAATGTCGCTCACTCATCATCTACACATCCCTTACCAATCTCATTCATCAAGTTCAAGACTTATACTGCAGTCACTCTCTTTTTGCATTCTTCGCATTTCATTTCGCACTCAAGGTCCAGAGTTGCATATACAGCCGACGCGATGACTGAAGCCGAGATGAGTTCCAGCTCAAGAAGAATACTGGCTGTGGCCCTTGAGAATGAGACAGCAGTCTTGTCAAAGTTGGTCAAAGGTGAGTTCACTTTATCCAGATATGACAGTGGCCATCTACGAGATATAAACTGGCATCATTCACGACAACATTCACTGACAAGTCTCAGACCTCACTGGGTCAGCCCCAGAATCACCAGATTCCTCCCTCGGCATCGCTGGTACAACCCATAGCCTCGCCCTCAAAACACCATACTATTCCACCACAGTTCCCATCTGGCTTGACCTCATCGCTTCACCTTCTGAATGGTCAGAGTCATTTCTCTCCCCCGAAGCCGCCGAAGTGCTCGCCGTGTTAGGGGGTGTAGTAGTAGTCTTCACCGCAGGTCCGATTTCATCGTCCAAGGATCACCCCGCAAAGGAACTAGTAGAGCACATCGGTAAAGTCCTGAAGCAGGGACTGGGGGGATGGGAGTGGGATGGCGTAGGACTAGCTATCGGCGTGGGGGGAGGTGGCAACGAAGAGGAATGGGATGAGATCTGCGCAGAGGCTGGACTGGAGTTTGTGTCTCTTGGTGGAAAAGGCGATACTGGTCGTAACGAATTTGGCGGTATGTCGAATATGTCGGTCGCTCACAGAAAGTTACTAACAGGGACAAGAAAAAACAGGAGTTGCACGAGTAAAAGAAGCTCTCGAAGCAAACGACTGGTCTCAACTCGAAGCACCACTATCAGATTCCGAGTTTGGTGACTTTGAAACGAGCTCAGCTAAGGGAGATGAGGACGACCAAGAATTAGATCCCCAAAAGATGGGCTTCGGCTTCGACAGGTCAGACTTTGAAGGTCTACGACGCGCCATATGGGAGTCCAGCCAGGATGTTGAGGGACCCTCAGAATCCAGCAAGGCAGAGACTAGTAAGGATGGTGCTTCTGGTGGAGTTGGGCTAGAGGACCTGGATGAGGATGAGATCGCCAAGATTGAGAAGATGATGAGAAAACTTCAAGCTGTGAGGGAAGCCGGCGAGGGGATGGGAGAGGAACAGAGGAAGAGAATGGCAGCCAGGGCTGTTGAGGAGGTGATGAGAGATCTTTGAACTGAGTGGGCATCAGCCGAATCTATCCAAGACGAAGTGATTCCTGCAAAATGTTTGTCGCATCGTTTCCAGATTATGATGGCCTCTGAACCTCCCATATCCGTTAATGATGCCCATACACCACGCCGATTGCCATCCTGAAGACCTGCCAAAGCTGACTCACGAGTGGCACGATAGCTAACCTTGATCTATATGCCGAGTCCTCTGCGGCCGTCAAGGCACCGACATAGCACGGCTCGCTTACCGTGTCGTTGCACCATGGTCACATCGTCCAACTCAGATCGTGATCCACGGACCGGGTCTTACGTAGTACATATCCAATGCTGGCGAGACCCTTGGCTGGCATGGATGAGACTCGAGTTTCATGGCATCGATAAGCGCCATGATATTGGTAACCCAAAGTTCAGACACGCCTCGGTCCATTCAATGGTCTGTCAAACTTACTGACAGCGGTAACACTGAGTTGGAGAGTCAAAGCATGTTGCAGTTTCAATCCCACATGTCTTTTCAGCACAGACACGTCTCCCAATTTAGACAATATGCAACGCATCGTGGCATCAGGTAACCCGCTCAATCTTTTGCCGTTATGGTAAAGTTTTTGTAGATCGGCACGGATCGTGACATCCAGATCACCGGACTCAACATCGCGGTGACATGCTCAATAGCTCCGTAGATGGCTTGTGGTCTTGGGCGGTGTCGTAGCTTATGCAAGGGAGAGATTCTGAGATTCTTCCAAAAGCCGTCGCGGGCGTTGACTGACATGTCATAGCTTGTTGTTAGTAAATAAACCTGTCCCCTATCTTAAATCGACCGCTTGAATTGACGTGACTCGACTAATGGAGTTGATGATCGACTAAACGAGGTTAGAGTCCAATTGAGGCCGGAAAGAAGCGACCCCGGGTCCAAGGGTCCACCGGTGATGTTGGTTAAGCCAGATTGAGACTGCGGTTGAGTCCATAGTGAATCCCCTGAGATGCCATAATAGACGACCAGACGACGTCAAAGATCTCAGACGCCCCATTTTGTTAGTCTGGTCCGTCCCACAACCCTTGTTTGGCGCATGTTGACCAGACAGGGGAGCGACTCACGTTTCAGCGCGTCTTGCCAGGTAGAAACGTAAACGTGCTCAGCCGGGGCTTCAGCTGTCCTTCAAAGCGGTGCAGCTGAAGGGCATGATGCTGAGAGCCCCATACCGGTTAGCTAGCATGAGCCGCCAAGCTTGGCATGTTACCAACAGCGTCTGAGAATTCGTATCATTGTCATGCCATGTCTGGACAAGTTATTCTTGGGATCTAGGGATGCTCTGAAGGGAGATATCTCCTGAGTGGTGCATGCCAACTCTGCAACAGATGGTGAGAATTGAAATCAAGTGGTCAGCAAACGCGCTCGACGCGCTGCCATCCCACCATGGATGGATATGCATATCGTCTCCAGTATGAACTTTGCCGCCATTGGTAGGATTCGTGACTCGTCATGCAGGTTGTCGGTTGGACTTTTCGGATTTGGGCAGAGGATTGATAAGTCAGTTTGACTGTGGCCATGGGTCGGCCAAACTCGATCGACAGTAGGGTTCGTCGAACGGTGCTCATTCTTGTCTGTGCTTTCTGACCTCAGAAGCTGAGAGACGAGAGCAAAAGTCTCTGGTGATTAGGTGAGACGAACAAATATAGCAATGGTTATTTCGTGGTGCAATTGGTTCAATTGTTCATCAAGAATCCTCAAGCTGCTTCGTGGTGTTGTTGTCGAGCGCAAATCCACCAACCACAGGCTCTCATGATGTTCTGGCATTTATGCAAGCACAATTCAGTGGGCACCGACTGCGAGTCTCATGGCGGCATGCTGTCAGCTTAAGAAACACGACTGCCTTGCCAGAGCTCAAAGAAAAACAGCGAGTTTAGGTCGATTCGCCCCCTAGACTTGATCGGGTGAGGTAAAACTCCAACACTGGTGGACCCAATGGCATGTGGCCGCCTGGCGGAGACATGACTCAACGCTGGTTGGCTCTGTCATGCTGATCCTGCAAGGTACCATGCCCCAGATGCACCTCCAGGGGTCTAAGTCAGGGGTAACGGTACCAAAACCGGTAAGTACCAAGCTGAGGAGGAAAACAATTCGACATGCATCTTGTGTTTTCTGATCTATCATGTCGGATCTTTTATGTCACTTTGGACGCGCCCGGGAAAAGACTCGGATTCGGCAAAAGAAAAGAATCGCAGAAGCACCATTTTCCTGTCCATCAGAGGATGTTGTGTGTGTCCATGCTTCATGCTTACTGCACTCCGTACTCCCGGCTCCGTAGTAAGGGTGAGACTTTTCGTATTACAGCCACAACCGTTGAGGCTTTGTTATAGTTGCAAAGACCAAAGCCAGATGGCGGTGGCCGTAGGACCGTTCATCGCTGAAGCCGGTAGTCTCTGAATAGTTCATTCTGTTTCCCTTCAATACGCTATTCATTGTTAGTCGTTAGTCAAGTCGGAATAATCTGGCAGACGCTAAAGTTGCCAAGGCGCGACCGACCTTTGGCCCCGACGTCAGGCTGATTTTGCTTGAACAAGCGTCGATCGCAGTGTTTCGCACAAGAGAACCACGAGAAAAGGGGTCAGAGAAAACATCACACAGTTAACCGTGTCGTGGCCCACCAGATGACGATGGATTGAGCTACTGCAGGAACAGGGTCTCAGCATACACACCTTCACAAGAGATCCCGAACATGCAAGTCTTGCACGCTGACCAGACATACCGTGGCGTGGTGGCATTGCTGTGGTACGATCCTTCGCTGGATCCTTTGATGCAGCAGGTACGAGTACAATTCAATCCGTGTCATGCTTGCTACCGACGATATCGGAGGCTTACATCTGAAACGAAAGACAGAGTTTATGACGATATAAACCTGACCTCGAAAATTGTAGCTTGCTTTGTGAAAAAGGTTCTTTGAAAAGAGCTAATGGATCCAAAGATTCCGCAGAGAATGTCATCGCGTTCCCCTTTTCGGATCACCCCTGCAATTGTTGGCATGGGAGTTGTCGGAACGTGGATCAAGCAGATCTGACGAGATTGTTGAAGAAGGATGAGTCAGGATCAACGATGTGACTGGCGAGGCTGACTAGCATAAATCAGCTCTAAATGGGAATTGAAGATGCAATTGTTCCAACAATTTTCACAACTGAATAACGAAAAGAAGTAATGACCCAAAACCATGGGTTGTGTTTCTCAATTCTCGAAACCAACTGTGGATCAAGAGTCAATTGGAGCCACTGACCATTCAACAGATTCAACCAAAAATTGCCAGCATCAGGGAAGGATATCGCATCTTTTCTGGAGACAGTGCTGGGAACTGACAGAAAGCCCCCCAGAGAAGCCCGATAAAGTGATTTCTATTGGGAATAGATTTTTCAGTAATTGAAGGGTACCCATACTATTAGCTTCATAATTGAGTACTGGATGACATTGCTGAAGCCTGAGCCATTACTGGCCTCCCAAGACTGGACTGAGGGCACGGATTTTCGGCGACAGTCATGCGTACATGTGCCTTCGTCAACTGAAGACATTACGTCAGATGTAGTACAGCATCAGTACGAGATTGAGATATGTGGCTGAAGACACAGAAATCTCCTGAAGCTGTGGATTTGCTTCGCAACCGAGGGAAGGGTGGGAACACGTGCCATATGTTTGATCTTCGCATTGCTCATGCGTCTCCTTTCGGCAATAGTGTTGGATATTCGAATCGAAAGGACAAGATTCGGGACTTGAAGAACGTCAGGACTGAGAAGACAGACCGACAGCAGGGGCCAGTTCGCGACGTCAATAGCCTGTTATCAGTCATCATGCAGCCATTGGGCCAGTTCGAAATCTTGCGGGATGATAAACCGATGACCCGGGAACTTGACATCTGTTTTGGCTGAGTCTTCGGCTGTCATGTTACGGGTCTGATGATCAACATCATCATGACAGGTGCATCCGGCCATCAAGCGCGTCATGTTGTATTGGTTACTGTAACCTTGAGAAACAGGTTCGTCCGGTCTGATTCGAGCCGACTTGACCAATATCAATCTCGGTATTGAGTTGAGCAACATGATTTGATAACGTCATGTAAAACTAGAATCGAGATGGTTAAAAAAGAAGTGTGGCGCCAGCTGAAGCTATCTGGTGACGCCTTCCCTCCTCGTCAGACAACGGTTCGATAGGGCAAGACCGGACCGTTTCTCGGTTGCCTGTTTTGGCAGGAAGAGCTAACGTCAGGAATGGCGGCCAATAAGGAGTCAAGTTGTGGAGGGCACAGGACCCTTTTACCGCTCCGTCTTGGGGGCCGTTTACCTGTCGTCCCCTAAAACGAACCCACTATTTTCATTGGCGCGTACCTTGCATTAGTGTGCATAGAGGAATGATCCAATGGACTCTGCATATCTGCACAACGCACGTCTATGAAAAGCTTCATCTCTGCATAACTTCACCCAGAGAGTCCACCTCAGCAAGGACCTAACCCCTGATGCAGGTACCGTGCCCTACCGATGCTACCCAACTGAGGAATAGACAAACTCTCATTGACGCTCCAACTCCACTCCCGTACTTCCGACCATTCAAACTGTGCGTTTATTCAGGTGCTCGCCGCGTCCTTGCGCCTGGTCTTGGCCGTGACTTTTTGGTGTATTCGTCCGTTTACTGCAGCCGTCAGCCACATTGAATTGAATTTCTTTGTTGCATGATGGATACCCTGGTCTAATGTCTAGGACGAGAACGCCGATCCTCTCTCACGATGCCAGTGCCAGTGTCAGACGGATCGGACTTGACACAGACTCAGAGTAGCGAAGCCAATGTGACATGGCAAAAACAAAATGAATTCATGAACCCGAGAGAAGAAAGAAACCATCAGAGGTCATGATTGACAGTTGATCACACGTCATGGAAGCTGAAGCACCGAGAAAACGCACAGGTAAAGATGCCGACCACCCAGAGCTGACTCTTCCCCAACAGCGGCAGTCTCGCGGGGCCCCTGGATGCTGATCCAGGGTTTGAACCACAGGTTCTACCTGGCCTCTGAACTTCACACTTGCCTTTTGTGGCATGTTCCTTCAGGCTCGGTTGGATGTCACCCAATCCAAGGACCGCACTGATTTAGCATATCTTGGAACTATCTGACGGACCGAAGTCCGGAAAAGTCTGGGCCAAGTGGCAATTGATACGAAGAGAAATCGAACTGGTCACGACTGCTGGATGAATGGACAAAATGGGTGGATGTCTTTGTTCTGTGCGTTGGGGAGCTGGGATGTTTGTGGTGGTGTCGGATGTGGACTCCAAGCACGGCTTGAGTGGGTGTGGACGCCAGTGGTTCTCGTCAGTCAATCGTCAGTGGTTCGTTGGCAAAGTCTTCGTGCGGTTTTGGCCCGCTATGGCCTGCTTTGCTACACGCCAACAGGCCCCTCCCTCTACACATTGTGCGGGTTGGATGTGACACGGGTGGCTTTTTCCACAAGGAAGGGCCTGTCCGATGCAGAGAACCAGATGTGATGGACGAACAAGGACGAGACAAATTCCTCATCTGGAAGAGATCGCTTATCTGGAGGTTACGCTGCTGACTTGAATTGTCGAACCAAGAGACAAGGCTGAAAAGGAGGCCAATTCTGAGTTACCTTTTGTGGTGACACGACGAGCTATTGCTAGCTGGTCTTACAAGTTTTGGTTAGTTTGTGCTAACTTGGGCACATGCTGGCGTCGGGGCGTAACGTGTTTGAGGCCTTCGTTCTTGAAGGAAACTCTCGAGTTGACAAGAGTCGGACTGGCTGACTTTGGGGGCAGCGGAACCAGGGGGCAAAAAGAGAGAGAGACGATGACTGGCCAGGCTTGGGATCCATTGCTGGGCTCGGGCGACTTCAGGGCTGCAATGCATCAACCCCCTGTCGTCTTCACCAACTGCAGACCAAACACGGCGGCGCTGTGGTTTGTAACGGTCCCGTCGCTGCCCCTTGGCGCGTTAAGCTGCTGTCTGTCCTCCACCGAAGCGCATCACGCCCGCCCAGTCAGGAGACGTAGGTACCTGGGGCTGGGTAACTCTGTCAAGCCACTGCTCAGGTACCCGCACCTCTGTCTTTGACGCCAGGGTACATTGAGACGAGGTTCCATCCTTTTTCCCTTTTCCCAGTTTCTGAGCGTTTTAGCATGGCGCCGTGTCCCCACACTACCTGCTAGAGGTGGTACCTTGGTCTGAGCCCTGTACCTTTTCTCCGATCGAGGTGCCCGCCCGTGGAGGGGACGGCAGCAAGAGGTGCAGGACTGGCCACTAGGGACAGACAGGTAGGCCTCTAGACTCTGTCGGCAACGGCTCTTCTCCTTTGAAGACTTCCCCC